>JAGVSP010000508.1:0-100250 GCA_022494985.1 Micrasema minimum | reverse complement strand
AAATCTGTGTATTATTTTTACGAAGTTCGTTTAAATAAATAAATGTATTCATAAGCCTATTTTTATTTTGCTTTTGATTAATAAATTTACGGTATAATAAAGTACCTACGCAATTTATTTAGAAAATTCATTTGATTTTATCTTCCATAATTACTTCCCTGGAGAATTTGTTCCGCTAAATTGGATCCATGAAATCCGGATGATTTGCATAATTTTTTCCGTCAAACCCATGAAAAGATCACGACACTCATGTAACCAAAACCTTTTCAGAAAAAAATGTAAATAGGATCTCCGTTTTCATTACTTACAAATAATGTTAGCGATATAACCGAATAAAGAAAGACGTTTTATGAGATAAAAATTGCTACTAGATTCCACAAATTGGTAAAAGTGCCATCAAATATATTTTTTATCCTTTTTATGGTTTTTAAACCAAGTAATTTCCGGGTTATCCACGATCGTTTTGCAAAAAGTGCGTTCGTTCATGTTTAATATACCGATATTATTAAACATGATTTTTATTCGTAATATTTCATTTTTAGTTTTTTTTTGTTTATTTATTTATATCTTAATGTTGTGCACATAGTGATATGTTAAGTACAATGAATTAAGATCAATTTAAGGTAATATATACAACATAACACCAATTACGTGGACAACACAATGTACAAGACAAATTTCTGAAGACATGAAGTGAGCAAACAATAGCATTTAAAGTGATTATGTAATGTCATATGTATGTTGTGTGTGGTATGTGTGTGGAGTGTGGTGTCCGTGTTGGGCCTAAATACTTAAGCGCAATATATACGCATTATGAATACAAATTAATATGTATAATATAATATACCTACAGTACAAATCGGTGTATAGAAAAACAATAAAAAAAATTTGCACATTTTATTTAAGAAAGTCGATTATGATCCATGTTCCGTAGTTTCGACGTAAGGTGCCGACGAATAGTAAATCAATTGGATAGTTATCAGATATGGAGGAGAGTTCTGCGCTTGGAACCTGATGCTTTGCAAAATAGACATACATTGTTGCATATGGCCCAGCAACCTGAGTTGTTCACTTAACGACAGTTTACGTCAACGGTTTCTGCGTCCGTTTCCTAATGACTGTATTCCTAACTAACTAACTAACTAACCATTACGCCATTTCCCCGTAGGGGTAGGCAGAGAGGATAGAACGCCATACCACTCTGTTCTGACATACTTCCTTTGCTTCCTCTACATTCATACATCTTCTCATGCACATACGCCGATTATTCCGACATTTTTCACATGTCCACTTTCAAATACTTGACGTAGGTACTTGGTCATGCCATGTCTTTCTCGGCCTTCCTCGGCTTCAACATCCAGGCACACTTGCATTTAAGCTTCTTTTAGCCGGTCTTTCATCACTTATTCGCTCCACATGACCAAACCATCGTAAAAGCCCTTTCTTAATATTGTCGATAATGCTTATCTCAGCCTTGCACTCTGCTCTAATTTCGACATTTGTACACCTATCATACATGGTCTTACCACACATTCGCCTGAGAGATCGCATTTCAACAGCATTCAGTCTACTTTCATCTGTACCAACCCTTATGTATGGTAGCGAAGCGTGGTGTTGGAAAAAGAAGGATGCAGTAAAACCACAGTACACCGAGAATTTTTCACACAGACACCGAGGTACACTTAAAACTAAGTCTGGTGTTTAAGGGGCTGGTGAGGAAATAAAATAAATCGAAGGCTAAGTGGACCAAACATTATTTTTTATGTGATATTTTTTCCCTCTTATGGTGTAGTGGAAGCGGGTTCGATTCCCAATGGAGTCAACATGAAATATTAATTTATTTGATTGCGATTTTCCACTAAAAAATATATTTTATATCTGATACCTTGGACTGGCTCTGAACCGTAAGGCTGATCATCTTGCCGTTATGTAACAAATTATCATGATTAGTTCATAATAATGAAAACTTTTGGTCGTCTGTAAAGTCGGATTTCGGACGATAATTTTACGTGATAACGTCATAAGAAAACATTGATGAACTTTTATGAATTGAATTGAATTATTATTACTGAATTATCATTATTTTGTATAAAACAAAGCAGGGGTTAATTGAAAATTACAATTTTTTCCATAAATTATAATTTTTTTGCACTCGTTTATTTCACTTTCACTTTGTAGCTTGTGTGCTGCTGCTGTCTCCCTTCTACTCGGACGCATCGGCCGATGGAGTGGAAGAGAGATAGATGCGTCACAAACCGAACGCTTAGGCTGATCGTGCCTCTCTATTGCTTGTTCCGCGCTCTCGTTTGCACACTCGGCTCAGGTGGAACGTGGTTTTTCGTGTGTGAAGCCGGCGTTCATCGATTTATTAGACGTTATCACGTCAAAAATATTGGTTGGGTACTTTAAACTATTATTGTTAATATTTATCTTCAAAATATATCTAATTATTCGTGAGAGCGATAAATTTATCTTTATCTTATCGAGTTTCTCTAAACCTCACGCTGTGTACAGATGGCGTTGTAAGCTGTAATGGAAAATGGAAAACTATTTTCAGCACAATTGAATACAGCATCATGACATGATAAAGGTGTTCTTACCCTCGACATATGTCGCTGAACCATTGAATTAAAAATACATTTCTAAGGGAAAGGGAGAACATTTTGTTAGTGAGTTGGGTCACAGAGTAGGTATAGGTACTAAATGTTTTTCATTAATAAAAAAAAGAGCGATCAGTGTATGCTAACAATATTTAAAGTACTTAATACCTCAACAATTTTTAATTTTTTAAATTTGTTTTGAGTGGTATAAAATGGAATCAATCGTCATGTTTTAGTTTGGCCTTTTTTTTTTTTAATGTGTTAAAAAATATTTTTTTATGTACCTACAATCAATTTTTAAGCTTTTATCTCTTTATCCGATTAATTGTTAAGGAAATAATAAGAAACTTTGGTGGTTTTTAAAATAATATTTTGGATTTGTTGACAGACACAGAGCTTCAAAAAATGACTTCATGTACTTGATGTACCGATTTCCGAATAAAAGGTATATATTTGTGTTTTTTTTTTAATTTTTACTACTAAACGTGGCAATAAATAAAAATGTTTTGGTAAATAAAAAACATAAAATATAAAATTTTAGTGTGTCAACAAATCAGTTTTTTTTTTTATTATGATACTTTTCCATTTTTAAAACATTTTGTGTGCGCCTATTAGTTCCTCTGCCATGTGTGGGGGCAAAATACGATTTTTTTTCTTGCCCCGTATCGCTTCATTTTAAGACGACTTTTACAAGTATTTTTTATTCAATGTATTGGATATCTCGTTTTACTGAGTCAAGTACTGAAATTGTGTTAGAGCTATTATACATCAAAGGTTTAACTGTATTAAATTGACAGGATGATTAAACGTACTGTCATTTGCGTTCATATTATTTTTACATGAAAAAAAAAGATTTTTTTCCACATGAAAAAAGTTATGTAAGTTTATCAATCAATCACTATTTACAAAAGTATATTTTTGATTTAGGTGAAAATTATCGTGCTTATAAAATTATCATTTTGATCTAGTGATCTAGTGGGAAAGTCTCTTGGAATCTAGAAATGTACTGGTTCGAATCCCACTCCAATACAACTTGTTGACCAATTTCCCGTGAAGTTATTTGAATGTCACCCCATTTTTATTTGTTAAGCTGTCGTAAAACCTAAACATATGAGGAAGATTATGTATTATCAAAATTACGTACCAATAATCAATTATAATAATTATCAATATTACGTATCAAGAATTTCAATTCGATATTATACATATATTACAATATTACTCAATCCTACATATTTCGCGATGTAGTTTCCTTTTAAATTTATCAAAGAATTAATAATTATACCACTCTGTTACAGTTTGTATAAAAATGTACAAGTTTTTTTTACTGCAGTTTTTAGACGTAATATTATTTTTATCATTTATTTTTACGTTGGGAATATAAAGCTGAAGATTGAAAAAAGTGGACTATCATCGTCAAGATTGCTAAAGCTTTTTATAAACTATATAGCCATCTAATGTAAGTTTCTTTTTCGCAATCTGACCCTAGTCAATAAACTTTTATTTAGACCCCCACCCCATTAGTATTGTATTATATTGCCGAAGCTACATTTTAAGTCAAATTTTCAAGACATTTTTCTAAAAATGTTCACGTCAACATACAAAGCCTTATTCATGATATATTGTGAAAGCTTTTGGAAAGGTTGAGCCTTTCTTGAACTTGTGTTGTTTCACTGATACAACTGATTCTGGTTTAACAGGTAAGGCCTAGGGCTGATGGCTGTCATGTTTATTTAGCCTTTATAACATGGAACCAAAATGAATGAGTAATTCAAAGGAAGATTGCTGACGGGCTTAACTTGCTGAAGACAGCCTCAATTTATTGAGAGTACTAATTATCGCGAGTACCTACTAATAAGTCAGATTTAAGCATCAGTGGAAAGGTGGCAATGTATGATATGCCGCCTCGCGGTGCATATGGTTGCGGGTGCGATTTCTGTGGGGGTCTACATGAAAATATGATTTATAATGCTATTTTTCACATAAATATTTCATGTATGATACCTTGGACTGGCACTGAGGCGTGCGACTGATCATTCTACCTTCAGGTAATAAAACGATCAAAATACATTGCATTGGTGTAACTACTACGAATGCAGAACCCTATTCACAATTTAGTGCGGATACGGGAATGACTTTTTAAATTATAATTTAATGTTTTTATGTTTATTTCATATTTTAATTAACCAATTTTACAAAAAATCGTGACAATAATTATAGGTACAATATTAACACTTAACGTTATATCAATTAAACATCAATTAAATAAAAAGACAAGCTCTTTTGCTTGGTGAGGGATACTTATTAACATAATTATTTTTATCGAATCGGTTCAGTGTAAGCTCGTTTTTTTCGTCATTCTGCTCAACGCTGAGCGTCGTTGTCCACTATTTGATGGGCCTAATATCAAAATAACCAAGGTTTTGGTTAAATATACCATTGGATTACATACCATTGGACAAATCAGCCTAACTGCCATTAAAAAAAGAAACAAAGTTTGTGTTTCGTTTCAAAATCACCAACGTTTTCAGCGATTCCAAAGAACCAACGAGATGGCTCCATTTTGTACCACGTGACCCGTTGGCCTAGGACCTTCAATAACCTTCAATATGGCGGATTTTGATGAAAAATTGAAACTTTTTTTTACTTTTGAATAATTTTATAAGTTTTGTTGATTGATTCGGCATTCACTTTGTAACACTTCATAATGAATTATGATTAAATAAAACACTGTTATGTGTTACTATTGGTTTATTCTATAAAAATAGAATTTTACCTACACTACCTGGTTTCGGGAGTAACGTTCTCCCATCGAGTGTCTTTTCACCAGTCGATGGGGAGATCGTTACTCCCGAAACCAGGTAGTGTAGGTAAATTCTATTTTTATAGAATAAACCAATAGTAACACATAACAGTGTTTTATTTAATCATAATTAATTTTATAAGTGATTAACACTACTAGATATAGCAAATTTTGCTCGGGAATAGACTACACCAATTGCCTCTATTCTTCTCGGTCCTGGGAAATATTGATTGAAGCTATAATTTTTTAGAAGACCCCGTTAGCTCCTTTATTTGGTCCTTTATCTGGACCACTGGCACTGAAGACCGTCCCCCAGTGGTCCGGATATGGAAAAGAGTGGAGGTTGCATTTATATGGGTTTTAAGAAATGTGGAAATGAAGAACATAGGTATATAAAACTACGTTAATATACAAAAGGTTTCACTTCTACCAATTTTGATCACACCGAGAAAAAAAATTAATGTAATTTTTCTCTATTCACATATTTTGTATGATTTTTTTAGCATGTTAGAGTCCATAATATAATGAAAAAATATTTTTATCATTATTTTTGTTGAAAATTAAATTTTCTACCGTTTTAATTTTTTTTCAATCGGATTTTATTTTTTCAACTTTGGTTCATAAGTCCATAGTTTTCCAAATCTACCCCTTAAATCACCATTGCAAGAATGAATATCTTAGTTAACTATATAAATATTATCTGCATCTTATCTTTATGTATGTCAAAACATTTTTTATCCTTTTTTTACATTTACATTTATATCGAAACATTTACTATAAAAATAAGCATTCTTCAAATGAGAACGTTTCTCTCGATTCCAGATGTTATCTTTTAAAGTAATAATAAAATTACGGTCTATAATGTTGACGTTGACAAGACATGAAATTTACAACGCTATACTAAAGTTTTTACAACCATTTTGCTAAAACAAGAATATTTATTTGAAAAAATATTAATCCGACTTACAAAAAGTTATAGAGTTGTGTGTTTTCATACTTGTAAAACAACAATATGTACTGAAATATTTCAATATTATGTGGTGACTTCATAAAGCTTTTATTCTAGAAAATGTAGAAAACTTTGAAGATATAACTTGTTTTTTATTTACATTTCAACTTCAAAAGATAAGAAAGAGATATTCAAATAAAAGTCTTAAGGCTAAAGTTTTGCTATTTTACATATAAAACAAGTTTTAGAATACGGAAAAATAAAACATTCGTCGCAATCACAGTTTATGGTTTCTTATAGAATTTGCTCTCGTTAAGTTATTTTTCAATGTTTTATTCTGTTTCTTCAAAAATACTTCTTTTGTTAGAATTCTTGTGTGAAGTACAAATTACAAGACTTGTTGAGATTATTGCGAAACATAAAAGTGGTGATTTTAATAAATTGAAATAATGGCGATGAAAACGTAAATTCCTTTTCTTTTGTATTTTTAATTAATGTTTTTTATTCGGTGACTTTATAAAACGATTTGTTTTTATAAACACCGATAGAAATCTCAATAAACGCTTAGATTGGTAATTTTTGAGTACCTATATAAATAATGAAACATTTATGTAATAAATTTTGATTTGAATGTTTTTGGGGTTATTAAAAAAATGGAGTTATTAAGCAAGAATAAAATCTTGTAAATAATAAAAACGTACCCTCTAACTTACATAATGATGTCAATATCAAATTATCAACTAAGATTTGCATTTCTCAATATGGAGTACCTACCATTAAAAATTACTATCAAAATTCAAAGTCGGAGGTCGCAACTTTAAGAGCGCTTACTGTAATCGTCCATCATCTATTTATTTCATTTTTGGCTTGACAACTTTGCCAATGTGCAAAATACGCATAATTGGGCTTGGACAGCAATAAACTTACACCGTGCTTCAAGGACTCAATTGTATCTACAAAAAGTATGCGTGTGGTGTAAATTTCATGCCGGAGATGGAGGTATGATTATACCATAATTTTTCGTCATTGAAAATGATTGCCATGCTACGGCTAATGGAGTTCACTATCGTGCCATGTTGGAAGACTAATTTAAGCCAGAATGGGATGGATTTGACATTAGTAATGTGTGGTTCCAACAAAATGGTGCTACATGCCACAGAGCTGGTCTAATATTTGATCTATTGAAGGGAAATAAATTCAATAATCGTGTAAATGGTGCTGTGGAATGGCCACATCGCTTTAACGCAGTTGGATTTTTTTTTATATGGTTAAGTCGTTGGAATTTGCCAACAAGGTAACAACGTAAGAAGAACAATACGCGAAATTCCCAAAATTCTAACCGATATTTGTGAAAAAGTAGTGGAAAATTGGCTTTAAATAATCAAACGCTGCACACGTACTTGTGGTGGCCATAATAAACGAGATCAAATTACAAACTTAACGTAAAATATCTACCACCTGGAATAAATTTCTGACCGATATGTCAATCATTCTGTGTTTCATTTAAACACAAAATGTTTATATTCTTACTGAAAAGCCCAACGCTGACAACATTTAATTATTATTCTAGTTATTTTCGATACCTTACATAAAGAAATACATTTTGAATATTTTAAGTGTGTTTCAATACAATAGCAATGTTTGAAGTCTAAAACTTAAACAAATTGTGCCACGGATAAGTAAGTTTTCTCCATTCCCGGTCAAGACAGTTTTACTTGGCGGTAAATGCCACTCACTTTGTCAAGTAAACACGATTTCCTGGAAAACTTCTTATTTATAACAACAAGGTCTGCGAATGGCTGGGAACAGAGGATTCAGAAGAACAAACATTCTTTAAAAGTTTCAACCGAGTTGAAGAAAACGAAATTCCAATTTGTCACCATCACTCCATTATAGTTTGCGAAGAACAAATTAACTGGTGTAAATAATTGAGGCTACTTTTCAATACATTTTTGGCTCATTTTATAAGTTCAGCTTTATTTTTATGTTTGTAACTTTAATTGACAAGCACAATATTGATAATTAAAATTCTCTATTGATTACCTTGACACTATTAGTTTTATACAATATTATACAATACGGTACAACCAAAATGCAGGCTAATGACACATTGCCATTCCTTCAAGTTTGTATATCAGTTTACAAGTATTGGAAATTAGATGAAAAGATTCTGGAAGATTTTGGAAGACTCAGAAATCAATAAACGTTAATATGGATTTAGGATAAACAAGAGTGCTAGGTATATGAGTATGCCAAAAAGCTATCTAACTCATGTAAAGCTGACCCATACACGTGATGTAAAGGGATGACGGATGGAGAGGAAAAACTGTCGGGCTTATAATACCCAAAAACTTAATGAAGATGGCCGAGGAAGAAGAAGAGGCATTTATAATAACACTAATTATAACACCATAAAGAATTTTAATACCAAAAAAAATATGTATGATAGGTGTACAAATGTCGAAATTAGAGCAGAGTGCAAGGCTGAGATAAGCATTATCGACAAAATTAAGAAAGGGCTTTTACGATGGTTTGGTCATGTAGAGCGAATGAGTGATGAAAGAACGGCTAAAAAAAGTTTTAATTCCAGTGCGCCTGAATGTAGAAGCCGCGGAAGGCCGAGAAAGACATGGCATGACCAAGTACGTCAAGTACTTGAAAGTGGTCATGTGAAAAGTCGGAATAGTCGGCGTATGTGCATGAGAAGATGTATGAATGTAGATGAAGCAAAGGAAGTCTGTCAGGACATAGTGGTATGGCGTTCTATCCTCTCTGCCTACTCCTACGGAGAAATGGCGTGATAGTTAGTTAGTCAGTTAGTTATAAAAATATCTAACTCATTAAAAACTGAATGTGTTTTATCGCCCGTATTAATTATAGCATATTCTCAAAATACGCCTACACAAATCATGACAACAAAACAGTAAATTTCTCATTTTTGATATAAAAAATTTGAAAAATTATTTGTGTGTGGTGATTAACTTAATAAGGAATCAATCTTCAGAGTTAAGCAACAAAACTGATCAATCCACAACTATTTTGGGGTCAACTGTAATTAGACGAAGGTTTTGCTGGCTGGGACTTAGTAAACATAATACCGGTGTTTTTTGAGGGCCTCAACCATGCTTGCCTACTTTACAAGGCGTCTTGATTCCTTGGATATTTAAAATGTCGTGAGTTTGATAACCCGCTAGGACGAGAAATTAGAAATCGGCATTCTTTCACAAAATTTCTTCGACATGGAATCTGGGACGAGGACTGTCTGGAGGAATCGTTCTCCTCATAACAGCACGAAACATGAAGGAGAAATCCCTCGTCTTCAAGACATCACCACCCTTTGACGTCATCGCTCATCATCTCCAAAATATCTTCAAATCTTTAACCTCACTTTAACCTTACTCTTAGTTTCTACATTTTTCATTTTAGATAAGAAATCTTTACTTGTGTATAATTTGTTTACCTGTAAATTTATTCGCATTATGAGGCCTTCATTACCAACTTATATTCACCCTCATCTCTTTTATTCAAATTCATAATAGACCAGGTTCGGATAATATGATATAAAAAACTAACTAACTAACCATCACGCCATTTCCCCCGTAGGGGTAGGCAGAGAGGATAGAACGCCATACCACTCTGTCCTGACATACTTCCTTTGCTTCCTCTACATTCATACATCTTCTCATGCACATACGCCGTTTATCCAACTTTTCACATGACCACTTTCAAGTACTTGACGTACTTGGTCGTGCCATGTCTTTCTCGGCCTTCCTCGGCTTCTACATCCAGGCACACTTGAATTTAAACTTCTTTTAACCGTTATTTCATCACTCATTCGCTCCACATGACCAAACCATCGTAAAAGCCCTTTCTTAATTTGGTCGATAATGCTTATCTCAGCCTTGCACTAATAATATATATAAACATGTAGTAAATACAAGGAAAAAATAAAAAGTTTTCTGATTATTACTTCCTGCTCGATCATTTAGAAACAAATCCTTTTGATGTGCGGTCGGAAGCTCTAAATTTAGTAATATTCTTCTTGGGTATAAGTAAATAATTAACTATTAGTATAATGACATTATTCTGGTCGATTTCCTCACGACTTACTTTCACTAAGCGGAGTCATTGTTAAAGGAAACCGCCAGTTTTTGTTCCATATTATCGGTGCTTAAGCAAATCAAGAATACGGAAATTAATCATGAGCTTTAATAAGTGAAACCTTCGACAAAAATCTCTGAAGGAATATTATTTATAAATGAAGTAAAGAAAAAAGGTAGCAAAGTTATAAACATTTACATTTATACATGGCGGAAGCTGAGTAACGCAAATTTATTATTATTATAATGATTACCAACATATTGTTGTCTCCTGCGCTTAAATATTCAGAACCTATTTCCCAGCCCTTATACCACACTCCACACACGTACCAAAATACAACATACACAACATAAACACTTTAAAAACTTGTTAGCTCACTCTTGATGTCCTCAGAAATTTGTATTTTTCAGGATATATATATTCAGGATACGACTGGATCGGGTCTACTTCAGTGAATGTTTAAATCTTGATAGACTTACACCAAAGAAGTCCATATCCCGTCTTCAGTTATCTTTTAATAATAATACCCAATGTTAATAACCAGTATTCTCAGAAATTTTTAAAATTAAAAATATCTAAAATGTGTAAAGATATTATTGCTCCATAAGTGCAAGATTTTAAAGAGGATTCCAATGACTACCATTGTTTGTAAAGAGAAAAGTACCGCATTTTGTCTTGATTAAGTATTTTTTTAAAAGAGAATAACATTTGCATTCTAATATATATTACGATTTAAAAAAATTAAATCATCTTTTTCCTAAATTCATATTTATCTTACGCGACATTTTTTATAGCAAACGACGTACTCGGGAACAGATTTTGGAGATAAAACTGCCGCCAAAAAACAGGCAGTTGCACTTTATAACGTAAAAAGGCTTTCCTTTAAGTTTACTATCCCCTTCCGGTCATTGGCGGGAACTTTACGAGGAAACCCCAAGGGGTAGATATAACGAAACTGTCGACTTACAAGAGATTTTTCTCCACCCTTTCATTATTTTTGTTCCTGAAAATAATAAAAGTGTAAACAGATCCATAGAATTAAAACTTAACTGAAATTATTATATTTTAAACAGCCAAAAAGCATAATTGTTTGTAGCATTGTTTTTGGGAGATAATTTTTTTAATGATTTTTAGTATTTTGACACTGTAATAAAATAATGTCGGAGAAATACAAAAAAGAATGCTCGGTAGCCAAACGCACTGCCACTATGCTACGAGGCGTAGGTTTTTACACGCGTTAAAAAAAAACATAATTAAAATTTACTTTTACAAAATATGAATCTTGCCTCAAAGATTTAGAAATACACAAATATGTTTAATTGCTTAAGTAAAAAGGAAACATGAAATAATTTCACATGGAATCCATAAATTTATATAAAATATTATTATTACTTCGTATAAATCAAGGAGGTTGTGAATTATTATAAACACAATATTGTTGGGAATTATATAACATAAAAGGGTTGAAACATTATTATTTCCAAATTAGATCTGCTCTTTGATGTAATTTTTCAAGCAGTGATAAGATAAACAAGAAACCCGAATAAATTAATCGAATTTATTAAATTACCATTTCTGAATAATTCATGGAGATGGTTTTTACAAACCCATTTCACTAATTAAATTAATTCAGTATTTAAATTTTTTGAACACTTGTTTAATTACTACGCCCTGATCTTGAATTTTTTATGCGAATTACCATAATGCTACTGACGCATGACGTGGGTATAGAATTTTTTTAAAGAATAACCACTTACGTACATACAAATAAACATATGGGTATATGTGATTGTAGTACTTTTAAGAGCATACTCTACCACGTGACTCGTGGCCGCCTTTCACACAAACGTATTCCTCAATTTCCTCTCTGGAGCAATTATTTTATCACACATTTTAGATATCGACCAGATGCGTGTTTGCATATTCTAATTTTTTTTAAATAATTTTTAAAATTAAAGACGATAAATAAATTATTTAAAAATAAGACAATACAAGCACGCATCTGGTCGATATCTAAAATGTATAAGAAATTCATTGCTCTATTGTTAAATTCCAGGGAGAAAATCTAGGAATACATTTGTATGAGAAAGCAACTGCAAATCACGGTGAGGCTATTAATGTTAAAAATATTGCAATAAAATTTGTGATAAAATGTGTGTTGTCTGCTTCGTGGTATAGTGAATATTAAGTTATTATTTAAATATGTTTTTTTCATAATACATTTCATATTTGATACGTCAATCTGGCGTCGAAGTGAAATACAAATAATTTTGTATCGGGTCTATAAAATAATACATCTTAAGTCATCTAGATTGGGGTTGCTTGCTTTCATCATCATCATCATCATACTATATTCGCTCCCCATGTGGAGCATATGGATTCCACAACCTTCAAGCCAAGCGATCGGCAGCCAATTCCTGCGCATCCTCCCAGGTCAGATCCACGTCCCGCAGCTCTGACGAAAACTGTCGACGCATTGTCAACAGCGAACGTCTAGAACGCCGAGAATCTGATGCCTTGTAAAATAGGCAAGCATGGTTAAAGCTCTCGGTGGTTGGTTTAGTCGGTTTCATTTTGTGTCTAAATTTGTCAGTATCGGTGTATCTAATACCATAAACTTATTGTTTGCACTAGGTCTACACCAGACAAAAGTTTACAGTGTCTTATCCCAAAATCCAACCCAGTTACCATACTGATATTTTAAGATGATTAACCCTCAACTTCTTAGTACTGGTAAAAAAGGACCATGCATATGTAGGTAAATACTTGTATTTAATTAAAACACAAAGAGTTCTTCACAGGTTTTTTTAAGATTATTAAAAACAAGGTGACGCGTTTCGTCTTACAAGGACATTATCAAAACACTATCCTTGTGTTTTAATAATGTCCTTGTTAGACGAAACGCGTCACCTTGTTTTTAATAATAAAAAAACCTGTGTAGAACTCTTTGTGTTTTAATTAAATACAAGTATTTACCTATAAAAATGGAGTTCTACGAACTAACATCCAAAACAATCACCATGCATATGATTATTATTCAATAGTAATAGTTTAATTTAGTGTTCTTAGTTTGTGTTGAAACTTACTTTCAAACGAAGTATACAATACAACGTCACTTCTGTTAGTATTATTTAAAATTGCGTTTGAGCAATAGCATAGATCCAAAGAAAATTCAATCTTTTAACTAACAAATTTACTATTACAGATTATTTACTGTATCACTTTAGAAAATTAAATACCTGTATTTGTACATATAATAACTGACCAATATCCCAAAAATTTAAGGTTTATTTAAAATTGCTATCGTTTTAGGAAGAATATGAATGAATGCGATTTTTTAAATTATTTTTTATTAAACATATTATATATGACAAAATAATTAATAAATTAATGGTAGAAATAGAATAGAGAATGATAGAAATAGAATATTGGTTAATAAAATCGAGAAACGGATTCGTGGTCACATAAACCGGATCCAAATTTAATTTTAAATTTCATTATGCCACATCTTGTTTCTTACTATATACTACCAATTATTTTATTTTAAGCATAGGTATAATCTATTAGTCAGCCTTGTAGAATAGTGGTAACGCATTTAGCTACCGTGCATGAGATCGCGAGTTCGATTGCCGTAGGGGGTCAACTTGAAATGTTTATATACTGAACTGGTACTGAAGCGTATGACTGATCATATTACTAATAAAATGATCATAATTCACTGCATTTGGTGTACCAATGCAGTGCCTTATGCATCATTGAGTGCGGATAAGGGAAAGTAGTAGTAGTATATTTCATTGAAATCTTGATACTTCAAGAAAGATCCTACATTAAATTTACTTTATTTTGTAATTATTAAAATAAATTATGTATTTTTTCTGCACCACCTTTGCATGGTTATTATGTTTAACCTTTAAGCACATAATGTAATGAAAAACAATGATATAAAACTTATTTTGTATAAAACTATAATTTTTAATAATTTCGCAGCTTCTAAAATAAAATTCATAAGCAGAGTCACAGAATTTCCAACGATAGCTGTTTAGGGTTAAGATACTTAATCTGCTGTAAATTCTCCTTGGTAATAGAATTTGATTAATCCCCTAAACACGCCGGGAAATACTGTCTCCGTCTCCATAGTGGGCGAGACGAACTTTCCTTAGTTAGAATCTTTTTTGTGTACTTATTTGATAATCACCTCCAGAAGAAAATTTTCTATTCAATCGTGAGTTTTACTAAGTTAACAATAGATACGAATTTAGTTCATTGTACTGTCTATTATTTAAAATTGGTAATTAACGTCTGGGAGTTTTAGTTTGATATACCTAGAAAGATTTATGTACGTGGCCGCTAACCTTCCAAACAGATAGACAAAACGACCAACGCCGACGTAATTAACTAGTATTTTGACTCCTAACGGCAATGGCTTCTCCCAATATCGATTTTTTAAAAGGTGATTGTTACAAACAAATTTAAATGTAAACTTACAAGTTAACTTTTTATATTTTGTACCTAGGAGAAGTGTACCTACTTAAATTACTTGTTGTGACTATACCGCAGTTATTTATTTATTTATTGATAAACGGCACAATTGGGTTCTTCCCGATTTTTGATTTTTTATTTTAAAAAAATGTTTTTTTTTTTAATTTTTACGATGTCATATGAATTTTCTAGCGCGGTTTGAAATAACACTATTTCAAATCGCTCGCAAAATCCTCCATTTGGCGCGCATGCGGTGTGACGTCACAGCAATATAGGCGCACACTACGGAATAAATGTCACCCCTTTCACGGTAGACGGGTATGACGTCACTAGCCAATAACGGGCGTTAAAAATCATTCGTATTTTCGTGTTTTTAAAACATAAATTTATAAATGAAACCAAAATTTTTGATCATTGTGTTTTATATCGTTGGAATTGTAAAAATATACTTTAAATATTTATAACGTTTTCAAGGATATTCATGCTATCGGGAACAACCCTATTATTGGCAGAGTACTGTAGGGTATGGACAATAGTTTTGTCTCGTGGTGTAGTGGTTTACGCGTTGGTCTACCATGCATAGGGTCGCGGGTCCGATACCCGATGGCGTCAATGTAAAATATCTATTTCAATGTGACTGTTCAAATTAAACTATTTCATGCATATATATGATACCGTAGACCTTAGACCTGCTAAAGCATTAGACTTATTATCTTACCATCAACGATACGATCAAAATACACTGCATGCCTTTTAATTATTGGAGTGCTTCAAAATTTCCAATTAGTTCTTCAGTAAATACTCAAAGTATAATGAAATTTAATAAAACGATGATAAAATCAATGGATATTTTGACGTCGTCCAAAAGGTCCGGATGTTTATGGCCTTCTGACATCATGTTTTACGACAAAATTGTCTTATCCGTAGAAAAAGCACTTAATTTATATTGCACTCATAACTTTTATACATTTTTTTTATTATGCATGGAATAAAACGATAACAATAAAAAAACGTGATGTACCAAATGCAAATCTGGTGCCCGATCACCAATGTATCTGCATGTAGATATATCGCGTTTATGACACGTATATGACGTCCGACATATATTATCAAGAAGAATAAAAAATAATTGACGACGGATACACGTCATAACTGTTTCCCTGTATATTACTTTAATGAATTTTGTAATAGACAATAGGGTTCTTCCCGATAGCATGAATATCCTTGAAAACGTTATTAATATTTAAAGTATATTTATACAATTCCAACGATATAAAACACAATGTTCAAAAATGTTGTTTTCATTTATAAATTTATGTTTTAAAAACACGAAATTACGAGTGACTTTTAACGCCTGTTATTGGCTAATGACGTCATACCCGTTTATTATGAAAGGCGGGAAATTCGTTACGAAGTCAGCGCCCATATTGATGTGACGTCACACCGCATGCGCGCCAAATGGAGGATTTTGCGAGCGATTTAAAAAAGCGCTATTTCAAACCGCGCTAGAAAATTCATATGACATCGTAAAAATTTTAAAAAATTCCCTTGATATTGTTATTTTTCAATCAATTTTTTTAAATAAAAAATAGAAAATCGGAAAGAACCCAATTTATCTACAGTATATGGGTACAATTCTGTCATCAATAGACTCCACAATCTGGGCAATAAGTTTATGCATACTAATGATACATTGTGGTGAAGAAGATTCTGGTCCTCTATACTGAACCAGAATCCCCGTCATCGCTTCACCAACTAGCTCAGAGGTGAACAAGAAATCTCTATGAAATATTTTTTTAAAAGAATTTATCAAAACGAATCTACTGAACTAAAGCAAGAGAACACGTTGTCAAACATACGGGATGCGGACCTGGGAAGAAATAAAAGAAATAGGAGTCTCAATACAACAGTTTATTTATGGATGATGCAATGATTATAAATACAGGGATCATATGAAACAAAGATTACAGTCTCACATACAAGCTGTGTAACCTAGAAATTAGAAGTTAAATTTGTAAGCTACGCATTCCTGCCTTAAATTTTCCACACCTCAACTAATTACATTAATAACACAATCTAGTCAATCTGAATCTACGTTTGGCCATTAAAACTAGCTCACTAGGTTGAGGGGAATTTACAATAATAATTTAGATAAATCATCTAATTTGTACAAGAATTAAAATTATCGAAAACATTGACTAGCACACGGCGATCTCGCCCAACTTGGTCTAAACACGCGGTGCATGGCCCGAGGCAAATTTGCATACAGGTGGCGTGTTCCACGATCTCGGCAGCTGAAGACTGGGATCCGTGGAGATGAATAATGGCTTCGATGCGGGCAAGGGCGCCCGCATCTGATGTGATGACTGGATGATTAGAGTGCGCTCTCAAGCAGCACGTGGGTACAAAAAATAACCGGGCATCTTTGTAACTCGTGAAGTTTGCTAGGATCGCTTGGTTCTCGCCATCAGCGACGATCCACCCCATGAGCGTCCAGCGATTTATACTCCGTATCAACGGATAAAATTTTGAGAATAATACTAATATTCAAGGAACAAAAATGAAGGGAATTAGGAAGCCCCTAATGAAGAAAAGAAAAAGACAGTAATTAGGCAAGTCGTGGGTGCTATGCTAGGAAAGTTTGATGCTGCAAGTGGTTCAAACTTACGGTTCCCTTGGACCGGCTTCTCACGGATACGGCGGCTCCGGCATCCGGGATTCCGCCGTGATTCGACAATTTGTCAACTAGCTGGTGTCAGCGGCCATCTTGCATAGCCAACTGCCCGCCGCACAGTGTGAGAAACGGCCATCTAGCGGTACTAAATTAATAACTCCCAAACTATACTTATGTGCACTACGTGTTATATATCATTCAAAGGTAAATAAAAGCCGATATCAGAATATAAAATAATTTTATTGAAATATTTCAATATGTGTCATTAAAACGCAAAAACATTATCAATCGAATCTTCAAATGTACTTAGTCGTTTAAAACAAAAATAATTATTCAACTTAGTAAAAAAATACATTAAACATAAACATAGGTGATATATTTTAAGTAGATCTATGTAAACAATATTATATATTGCATGATATAAATATACAAACAGCATTTTTTTAGAGAGGAGGTAGTACAGGTGATATATATTTTTTTTACGTAAATAGACTAAACAATATAGGATATAACAAGATATTATATTTACAAACAACATTTTTTTAGAGTAGGTAATGCAGGTGATGTGTTATTTTGTTTAGATAAGTAAACATTATAAAATATAGCATGATATTATATATATAAAAACAACAATTTTAAAGTGTAGGTAATACAAGTGATATGTTATTTTTTTTAGATAAATAGAGATAAGCAAACATAAAAGATAAATCGTTATATTTAATACAAATAACAAAACATTGAAAACTTAAGGACAAAATAGCAAAAAATAAAGCCGAAGAGCTTAGACCCAGATATTAATAAATACGTAAATGAAAATTATGTCTAGATATTACTATTATGAGTCACTTCCGTCAGTACTTTTGCTCGTTGACGGATACCTCGATACTGTTTTGTAGTTAGTTTTTCATCAACCATCATCGAAAGTGCTTGTTCTGGTGACATTATTTCCGGACGATTGAGAAGCAATTTTCTTCCTTTTTTAATAACGGTGGCTCGACGAGGTGATGCTGATGATAATTCTTTGATAATGTTGGCAGCATCTCTCTTTCCAGAGGATCTTAGAGACATTTCAGCTAATACTGCGATTTCTTGAGAACTTTTAGATGCGACCAATGATTTTAATTTTCTTTTTTTCACTCTTTCACTGGTTTCTTCAAAACTTTTTGGTGGACGTCCTTTCCTAGTGGTAGTATTATGATCCAGTTGATCAGCAGATGAAACACCACTTAGAATGTGCTTTGGCAAAGTAACTGGCGCATTGAGCCATTTTGAATAACTTCTACTAAAAAATCTACTCATAGTTCTTTTACTTTTTTGCCAACGAATATTAAATTGGCAAGATAAAGCACTCACAAAAGTATTTAAATGTCTCTTCGTAGTTTTATTAGACGACGACAAACCACAAAAGTTGATTATATGAGCACAAATAATTTGTGTTCGCGATGTTACATCGTTATCATGCCAAAGCGTAAATAATTGACTCCGAATTAATGTTCGCCTGCCGACTGAAAAGCGAAAAAAAATGTTAAGGTGGGGCAGATATGGGCAGATAAAAATTACAGGCCTACATAGATAAATAATCAATATACAATAAAGGGATACTCTTACACTTTATACATGCTTAGACTTTTTCAAAAAAGTCTAATATAATTTAACAAACGTGTTTTAAAAAAGTTGAAATTTGTAATTTTGTTTTAATTTTATTAACAGCAAATCAAATAAATATTGCATTATTAAAATACCAATAAAAGATATTATATACCTGGTTCTGTAGACTCCATAACTTGTTATCGTAAAAATATTCACTACAACGCATAAAACAACCACTTAAACGCAAGGATCAAATCCAACTAAAAGCTCCAAGCGTGCGTCATTTCAGCTTTACCGTAGTTTGCGACGTCGCCAAACTCATGCAAGAATTTTAAAAAAATTAAACAACCTCGTTTCGTAAAGATTGATTAATTATTATAATTTTAAAACGTAGATTGAGTGCGGAATAATGATATTCATTTTTTTACTTTCGTACCGCTAGATTATCTGATTCTTATTCTGTGCGCCGTCACAAATAAAACTGTCGAGAAGGACAGTGTTGCCACTTTAGGAAGTCGACGCGAAACTCCGGGGCAGGTACCTAGTACCTGACTCGGAATCCACAACGTTACAACATTTGATGTTAATTTTAATGCCTAGAGGTCGGCACTTCTAAATTATTTCAAGGCTAAAAGTATCGTATAGCGTGCATAGAATTTTAACTTCTTTTTCATATTCTTTACACATCATATTATTTGGCTTGAACTAAGTTATGGTTAGGTTAGGATCATGGACTCAGGATTGGAATCCCAAAATTCAAATCTCACTCTAGAACAACTTGTCCTGCTTTCCGGCACAGTTATTTCGACTGTTTGAAAGAAACCCCGAAACTTAAATGTACGAATATATCATGAGAGACGAAATGTTTCCTTTAAAAAAAGTTGTGTAATATAATGATATGAATAAAATAAAATGAACAGTTTAAAAGAATTAAAATATGATTCCATACCTAAAACGAAGATAAAAATCTTTATTTGATTAGATACGTATAAATGTAGAACTTGAATATACTAAAATACGCTTGATATAATACATTTATCACAGGAGGGGAACAATCTTGAATTGAGTATTCTTAGAATTCATAAGTGAGTATTATAAACGCCCAAAATTCCTATTCTTCTGTGAAAAATATTTTGGTGTATTGAACTTCATAATAATGTATGTTATATTTATATATTTTGAATGTATATTTTTATTCTTTTCGTGTTATATTCGCAGCTAATTTGAAACATTTGGAATACAAAGGCTGTCCTAACTTACTACCGAGCTAACTACCGAGTTAGCTTAGCTTGAGGAAAGCTTGTGAAATTGACGGTATTCCGACATAAGCTGTCGACAGATTGTCACAGTGGTCGTCTAGGACAAAAGAAA
This sequence comes from Micrasema minimum, assembly GCA_022494985.1. Lineage (NCBI taxonomy): Eukaryota > Metazoa > Arthropoda > Insecta > Trichoptera > Brachycentridae > Micrasema > Micrasema minimum. Next base: position 79,683 of record JAGVSP010000508.1, on the reverse strand, counting down.
GCGAAGTTTACGGATGAAATGAACATTTTTTTAGTCAGACGAAGTGCTTTCTTCTGGTAGGAGTTATGTTAACAATAAGGGTTTCTGTGAAGTTTGGTAGGAAATATGGATATTTAGGAGTTCACAGGGCTTATGACCTTTAATTGGCTGGATTAAGTGGCCACTTGATGTTTTACAACACTCCATATTCCGCCTAGTATTAAATATCCATATCCAACAATTATCATTACTTACATAATGTACAGTGAAATGGCGCTAAGATTCACATACATGTGAATTTTTTCTGTCATCCATTGAGAATTTTAGCACGAAACGTTTATAATTGTAGCTATGTGAGAATTTAACCGAATTTTATCACATACTTAACACCTAAGTTGAATTCTTAATTTGTTAGTTTTTAATGCAGATGTTATGTAGTAGATTGTTAGTGGTAGATCAGTGATTGCGTTGCTAACTGTGAAACTTCGCTTCGCTACAACTTGATTCCTATTTTATGTATTTAGGCACCAAAACTTTTTTGCTAGAAGCTCAAATAGGTCTAGTCAAAGAAGAATCCGAGTGCTAGAAATTCCACATTGTAAATCACGACTTGCTCAGAGACATGCACATTTTATTGCCCCCAGTCTAATTCATTCTTTTTTAACTGACAATAAAATGGCATTGCCAAATTTTTCAAAGTTGGATACATAATGTAAAGGTAGAATCATTCTTACTATAAAGACCATAACAATAACATAATCTACGTCATTGTTTATTTTGTATATTATAATTACTTCCCTTCTTCTTCTTCCAGTATAAAGATACCAATAACTTGTATTCTTTTTTTGAAACTATCTTGTTTACATTATCTGTTATTTTTCCATTTTTACATGACTTTATTTTTCTCTTTTGTCACGTGCACACTGTTTGACTTTCACAGTATACCCACAAACAGGCCATGCCTTGTTGGGATTTTTTTTATTTTTTTTATTTATATGTGCTTTAATTGTATTTCTTAGAAAACAAAAATTTTCTTTTGAAAAAAAATTTTTTTAAAAAAAAAAAAAAAAAACAAGCCAATTAAACTGTGTTTTAAAAAATGTATGAGTATATAATTTTATTACCAAATTACATATTTTGTTTGTTTTTAATTAATTACATTAATTACATTTCAAAAGAATATTGAATGTAATGGATCTACGTTATTTGGCTCAAAATTCCTACTTGTTAAAAAAACACAGTAAACCCAACATAAAACTAACATAATCCATTTATCTTAGGTTTTGTATGAAGCCATTATACTCATAAAATTTCTTCCCCGTACCGCGCACTATATTTTAAAACCTCTTTTCCCACGAAATAATTGTAACGAAATGTGGTACAGCTATTTGTATGGCAGGGCGACTCTATTTGCTATCTTTATGTACCGAGTTACCTGCAAATACTGGGAGGTTATAAAACACCTCCTTTTACTAGAAACCTTTTAGCCAAATGACAAAATGGAGGAACAGTAGTTCCTGAATTATATCAAATTTCAATGTTCTATCTACTGCAAATAATCATCAAATTTAAGAGTCTATAATTTTTCATTATTTGTCAAAGAATCATTACCATCATCATGCCCACGAAGGTCCGTTGCTAAACACAGGCCTCTCCTTGCCGCCTCAATTTCTCTCAATCCTGTGCCATCATCCTCCACCGTCTTCGAGCAAACTTCTTGATATAGTCCACCCATATCAATGGTGGATATCTCGGTCTCCACACCAGAAGACGTTCGGATTCTAATGCGCAAAAAAAATATTTAACCAAAATAAGTTGGTTGGTTACATAATATTGATTGACAGATATCTTCATGGTAGTCAATGACATTTTTGTCAATTACGGATTGAAGCGTTTGCTTTGCACATGACGATATTTTATTCCATTATAAAATTAACTCCCCATATAATAAAAATTTGATCTTAAAATATGTAGGTAGGTGTGGAAATTGTACAATTTCGCTAGGTATTATTTTTTGGTGCTGTTATTTTTGTGATCTTCCGAACTATATACAGATCTAGGTAAAGGTAAGATACTTCGTAAAAGATCTATCTTAATTCTGTCAATAATCTTTATGGAAGCCATGTTTTTGAGATATATTTTAATTAAAATATTCTAATAATTAGTTACAAGAGAAACTAAGATTAACCAAAACACGCAAAGCAGTGATTCAGATAAAAAAGGGAAATGATGAGCAGCATGTTATTTCTATGAAGCTATTCACTATTCACCCAGCGAGTGATTATTGTCCTTAAGACACGAACTTTGAGATTGCTCACTGCTCACCCCCGCCCCCTAAACTAAAGTTTGGCATTACAGAAAAGACTTTCTTTTTATACAGCCTCAACAACTTAACAACAGTTATAAAATGAAGGCAACAACAGCTTTTTCAACAGCTTTTTTCAACAGAGTTTAATGAAAATGATACACGGTCTTTTATATATGTATTTTCGTTCTCAAATAACTTACTCATTCTCACTCTGAATCATATCACTTCCGAACTCGGATATCTTTCCATACAATCTTCTTTAGAGAAAACTCAGGAATCGATACTCAAGTAATTCAATAAGAGAGAGAAATTTTTAATATCAAAAGCATATATTTCATTTTAAATCGAGATGAGTTAGATTTATTTCAAATTCGGGAATATGGATATTCGAGCGTTTACAGGGCTTATGATAGGGCCTGTCATTGGCTGGGTTATGTGGCCACTAAACGTGCTACAACATTCCCTATTCCGCTTATTAGCGAATATCTACGCCAGGTAACATTTTTGATTTTGTATATATGTTACGAATCGAAAACAAAAACAAAAACCAGCGCGTAACTAGCTCCATCCATGCATTGATATTGAAGTTAAGTATTTATTTGCACATTAGTTCATTTTTTTAATTAAGGCTCTGACCGAGTTAAATTAATTACTTGTAATCGCATGCAGATGACTCAATGCAATTTATTTTACTTATATTTAGACCATGTATCAAAAGCATAGTTTATCCATAGCTACCCGTACGTTACAGGGTTTTAATTATTTATAAATATCAGATACAACGTTTAGTAAAATTAAATATGTAGTGGGTAGATCATAAATTTAATAACCTCAAATTTCTGGAGTAAAATCCGAAAGATAAATACTGAATGCTTTCAGAATCCCTCAATAAAGTGTTTCAAATTTCCATTAAACACTCGTTACGTATTTATTATTCAATCGAGATGGAATTCAGTATTTCGCGTACCAAGGAATGCACATATATACTCACTCACAATGGCGCAGGGAGGTCAAACCAACTGTTTCTTCTCATATGGGATAAATGATAAATAAAATAACGCCGAGAAACTCGATACAGTTTTCAAATCATCAGCTTTTCTCATATCCCCGTGAAATGGTCGCCCCTAATACTTATATTGGGTCGTTTCAACGTCGTTCTAACGTTGGACAGGCGACCTATCGTCTCTGAGGGCAGCTTCTTGGCAACATGACCTCAGGGTTGCCGGAGAAGGAATTTAATTTGTAATGTATATCAACAAATAATATTTGTGAAAGAGTTGATTTATCATTAAATTTACATTTTCTATTCATGACTTTTGGTGAAACTCTTTGATAATAAATACGATTAGGATATGTCATTTAAAATATCTAAAAAAAATAATCCTATTGCGCAGTTTCACGGCTTTATTTTAAAATACACTTTATACAACTGATTCAAAACTTGCCATTCTTCTTCTTTTTTCTTAGTCTCTTGACAAAACAGTCGTGGTCGCAACAGTAAGGCCCAAAACACACGCTGAAACGCAAAAATGATGAAACTGCAACTCTAGGTTACTTTTGAGTTTCGTTTGAGTTTGTGTCATATAGTCGACGTAGTGTGTGGTGTCCTATAGGACTATCTGACATAAACTCAAATGAAACCCCAAACTACCTTAGAGTTGCGATTTCGTCATTTTTCGTTTCACCGTGTATTTTGGGTTTAAGGGGGAACATTCCACCAGAATTAACTTCCATCGATACGTCTCTATTTCCACTACTTCTGGAGGCCTTTAAAGAGAGACGCCGCGCGCCGCGCGCCGGTCACTTAATTACCCTTCCCATGGGATCGGAGCATTTTATATAATCAGACCCTGCACCACCAATTTAAATAAACAGTAATATGCGAAACAATTGCAATTATTTTTAAACGTTTAGCCTACATACTTTTATAAAAATTCTGCAAAAAACCACTGAAACAGAAATAAATATGAATACTTTCCGACAAAAGAAATGACAATTTCTTTCGCCATAATTTTTTTAGTGTCTTAGTTGATCGACAGATGGTGTTATTTGTAATCATTGCTTACGTGTAATGCAATTTCGTTGTTTAGCTAAGAAAAAAAATACATTATCAATAGTCAAAAAAGACAAATTAAGAAAGGTCTTTTACGATGGTTCGGTCATGTAGAGCGAATGGATGATGAAAGAACGGCTAAAAAAATATATGATGCGACTGTGCCTGGATGTAGAAATCGAGGAAGGCCGAGAAAGACATGGCATGATCAAGTAAAACAAGTGCTTGAATGTGGGCATGTAAGAAGTCGGAATAATCGAAGTGCGTGCATGAGAAGATGTATGAATGTGGAGGAAGCAAGAGAAGTGTGCCAGGACAGAGGGGTGTGGCGTTCTATCCTCTCTGCTTACCCCTTTGGGGAAATGGCGTGATGATTAGTTAGTTAAAATCAAGCTAGATTTTTTTCCAGGCATTTTGATTGTAATCCGGTATTTCATTTGTTTTCCTCGATGAATTTATTTATGACTTTTCGATTAAACTGGTTTAAGTCCCAGCCCTGACTCGTTGTCAATTTTCTCATGTAACCACCCCGCTGAGGGCACGACCTACGGATTGCACACACCAGTGTTGAAATTTTGAATGGGAAGTAGGAAATTATTTAAATTAACCGACTTACGCCACTATCGCCCGAGTTTCAGTGAAATTACACATGCTGTAGGAAATGAGCCAATATGATTTGCATCTCAAATAAGAGAGATGGAAAAATAAAAGTGTGTGGCTTTTTCCATGCTCCAAATATTTACAAACTTCGATACGTCAACGAAATTTGAATTTATATTGAAAAAGTGGCGGAGTTTTGTTCTTTTTTCGTAATTTTATTTGCATCTATTGGGAAATTGAGCTGCCGCCATTTCGAATGGTGTATTGTTACAAGGAGTGATTTTAAAAGTTTTGTATCAATAGTAACTTAAGAAACCACTCTACAATAGTACATTTTTATTTATGGAAGCTAATTTTTACTGATTTTACTTTAAGCATGATTTTTTAATGCAGTAAAATAAAGACTTCATTCGTGATAAGTGCTAGAACCGAGTCTGATTGATATTAAAATACAATTTGACATTCAACAGAGACGAGAAATTTGGAAGGAAATGGATATCTAGGCGTTACAGGGCTTATGACCTGTCACTGGCTGGGTTAAGTGGCCACTTGATGTATTACAACATTCCCCAATTCACCTAGTATTTAATATCCATATCTGCCAATTTTCAGAACTTGTATATAAACAGTGAAATGGCGCGACGCTTCACATGTGAATACTCTCTGTCATCCATTGAGAAAATTGCTAAGCATTTAGCAATGACAGGTCATAAGCCCTGTAAACGCCTGGATATCCATATTCCCTTCCAAACTTCTCGTCTCTGTTGAGATGTCAAATTGTAATTATTTTCCCGTAATGGATGAAATCCAGTTTTTGTCTACAAGTATTTGGACACACTCAAAATGTTGTTTATTGCTATTAAAATACTTCACGACATAGTACGGAGTAATACTAGAAATAATTTTTTGATTGATATGGCATTTATCTTGTAGAACTCTATGATATCTTATGTTAAAATTCAAAAACGGTTTTTTTAGGTTCTACGTGATTTTATTATCAAGCTATTGACAAATGCCCTTACAAGGCGAAACAATTGCCACTAGCTTGATAATAAAATCACGTAGAACAAAAAAAATTCGTTTTTTGATTTTAACAATAAGGAAATTAGATTTTTTTTGGTTTCCGAAAGTAAACTTCTCCACATGCGTCAATTCCACTACTTCTCCATTACAGTTTTCAAATGCCCAAATAATGTAGCGAAGAATTTTCATATGTTTATTGAGAACCTGAAGTCTTGTTGATCTTCATATTTTTGAATTGAGTTGTGGTTTAGTGGTAGATTCGAAGAATCCGGATTAGAAAAAGGTTTGAATCCTACTCCAGCACAACTTGTCACTTGCTTTCTAACATAATTATTTTCGAGTATTTGAAAGCAGCCATTGGAATTGGAATATTTGAGTAAATCACAAAAATTCAAAAATATATATTTTTTAAAATTAATTAATTCAAATTAATCAAATTAATTTTATAAAATAAAAATTACAATAAAAAGGGAAATAAAGAAAAAAAAATTACAAAAATAGAATAGTTTTTGATTGTAAATGTAAAAAATAAGTATTTCTTTTTCCGAGGTGTGTGCTTTTTTTTGTTGAAAATAATTTAATATTTTCAAAATATTTGCACTTGTTTTCTTCCAATTTTACTGCCTTAAATTTATTCAAATTTTATCCAAAGGAAAATGTAGCGAATAATTTGTCCAAAGGAAAAATAGCGAGGTCTTTATTTTCAACACACGTAAATTACAAAAAAATGTAAATGTAAAAAAATAATGTCAATGTTTCCCATTTATAAAATATTTCTTTTTCATATTTGCACTTGTTTTTTTTTTGCCTTAAATTGATATTCAAATATCCAATGAAGAAAATAACTTGAGTTGCAAAAACTTCGTCCTTTTGAAGGGTAAACAATGGCAATTTTGTTTCCAACAAATTTATTTTGAAAAAATGATTTCTACAAGGGTTTTCCTGAAACGATTTTTTAAAACAAAGCTTTTTTCCTTTTTTTTTTTCTAAAGAAAAACGTTTACTTTACGTAAGTAATGGAGATAATTTTTTTTAATGTCAAACCAAAACTTAAACTTTAAAAAAAAATTTTTTTTTTTTTTTAAATATTTATTTTTTAAATTTTCCATTATTATTTGATTACAAAATAATTATTAGATCATAAATACCTAGAGCTATTTTATTAATGACCAACAACTTATTTAAATAAGGGGGAGTAGGTAAATTATAAGCGATGTAAGTTTTTTTAATGATTTATTATGCTTTTACCTTAAACAAAAACAATCAGTGATTAGTACTAGATACATTTGACTTCACGGTAAGTGTTGAGCACGATTCCTCACTGCGTTGGGATGAATGAACGCATAATTATTACTATGTAACCTCAAAGAGGAAACCCTTTGAAAATGGCATTGCTATTAATTTACCTTCCCCGGAAGTTAGAATTTTTTTCTACGCTTACAATAATAATGCTACTGGCATTTTAGATTAAGGATTGTAGTACCCAATACATCCCCAACAGGATGGAATTATTGCTTTTTTATAGATGCTTCTAAAACATTAAAACCAGATAAAACTCTTCTGGTTTCTCTCATCTTTCATCTTATATTTCATCCCTTGCGGATCCGATAGAGCTTTACGATCCCACCGCAATTGACCAGCCAAAGATACAAATAAATTTTAAGGGTTTTTTACACCCTTCCTTACAAAAATCTTTATGACTTTCATATAGTCACACATACGGAATAATTTTATGATGGAATTACGAAAAAACCACGAATTTTTTTATATATGGCTAAATTTATTAAGGAATAATACTACTTTGGTTGGTCACACACGAAACTTTGGGCTTCTAAGCGTGAAAAATTATAATACATAAATTTTTATCTACTGTTGAATAAAAAATGTATCGGCTGGCTAGGCCTTATACTACGTATGTCTCCGTAGAGCTTTAATCATGCTTGCCTATTTTACAATGCGATTTTTGGCACCCTTGATGTCGATAGCTGTTTGTTGGAAGTTTACATCAAAGCTACGGAACGCTACGGAACGTTACGGAACGCTACAGTTCGCTACGGAACGGAACGCTACGGAACGCTACGGAACGCTACGGAACGCTACGGAACGTAACGTGGAAAGACGCACGGTAACTGTAGGGAATCCATATATGTTCGGTGTGGGGATGGATTGATTATGATGATAATTTTAACAAATGAAAATCATTTGATATTGCTGTATCCCTCAAATATATTTCATTTTGACACCGTAAAAAAATATGGTTAGTTGGTATATACAGGAAAATGTGGCTAAAAATCATAAAGCGCAAAAAAAAATTTTAAATAACAATAACATAAATTTGGCATAAAGAATTCCCAAAAAAAAAAATTGAATTCGTTTTCTTCGCAATGTTTCAATATAGTACTTTTTGTAAAATATCTACTGAATTTAAATATTTTGAGTATTAAACTTTAAATCAAATGGAAGTCCTTTGTAATATAGTTATAAAGACTAGCAATTTTCTCAATCTTCCATTTGCATACTATAATCACGTGGTTTTGGTATATGTTAGCCCATGTCACGTACTGTATTAGTAAAGAAAGCACGTTCACACAAATTATGAGCCACCAATTACAAGGGAGATAGCTTTTTAACCAAAATGTTAAATGATTCAATCTTCTTCCTTAAAAAGTATTTATGTTTGATGAAATTAAGATTTTTAGTAGATTATTTGGCTATAGCAGTTCGTGGAATCACATACTAACATATGGAGAGTGAATGTGGAATAATGATGATGATTATAAAGAATTTTAAAATGCCCCACATCGTTGTATGGTTGAAGCGTTGGGTTACCATGTAAGACGTTGCGGACTTAATTTTCGTCGAAGTCAATAATATGTAATACTTAAAGTGATATTTATGATTTTTCAAATTAGGTGTACCAATGCCAACGCTGGAAGTGCAATTAGTTACGAGTATATGATGCAGTAGAATGTAGAGTTGATGATAAAGAGAACTTTAAAGAAGAAATATGGAAAGAATATTTCCTTTTTTGTTTTTGTGTTTTCACCGGGAGTTAAGCCCAAAACCTCCGTATCGTGAGTCCAGCGTCTTAGCCATTAAGCTACGGAGGCCGCCATTATTAATTTAATTAATTACAGGTATTTTGTACATAATACTTCATAATGATTTTTCATTTTTTCCAGGTGAGATGCTTAACTTATGCAGTTCTTTTCGGTTGGTAAGTAAAATATGCCAAAAAATACTGTTTGAAAAAAATTTACAAGCGAAATTTTTCTCTAATTTACTAAAAAACAATGCAATACGCTATGAAATATCCCAAATATAATAAATTATACAAATATTTTTTTTTTAAATATCTTTTATTTTGGTATTTAGTTCTACAGATTTAAATCAGGATAATAAAAAACCCATCTTATAAACACTGTATTTACAAAAAATCTAATATATTTGTTTATTTCAAAAGTAAATTTTTCCTATAATTTAATGAAATAATTTTCGCCATCAAATGCTTCTGATAGGTTTAGTTGAAAATTACAAAAACATTTTTCAGTTTTCAAAGAGGAGTTAAATCTTCAAAAGAATCTTTTCGAACACAATTTATGATGCATAATTTTTTAATAAGATCTTTTGAAACTTCACATTTTCTCCGTGGAAAAATGCGACTGGAGAATAATTCCGATGAATTCATTTGGAAAAATATGCATTTGAGAGTTTCTTTGGATTAATAACCTCCTTTGTTCTGGACGGATTAATGCAGTTAGCGAAAATTTAAAATTTAAAGTTTTTAACATTTAGTCTCATTTTACTAAAAAAAAAAATCTTTTCGACTTTTTTAATCAAGATATTACGTACAAGAGTATGCAACTTAAAATAGTATACGATGAATTAAGAGAATGCTAGAATTAAGAATTTATTTTTATAAAAACTTTATTTTAGAATATATTCGGAATCTATACACCACACCTTTTACGTAGAAACATTTGTTAAAAAGTAGGTACATTTTATTATTGTATTATAGCCTTATAAAATACCACCTTCATACTTTTGTAAGCTATGTAAAATACATAAAAATAGGAAGGTACCCCTTTTTTAGAAAATATATGCTTTTCAAAACCGAATGCTATTTGAAAAACTGTTTTTTGACGAAAATCGTAAGACGACTTTTCAAAGGTCCGTTTATGAAAGATTCTATGAAATTGGATTTTTTTTTCTATTTCAAATGGTTAGCCCCATTTCTTGGGGCTTATATCCAATAAATCGCTGTTTTTATAAAATGGCTTTATTTAATCTAAGCGGAAGTATATAAAACAACTCTTCTTTAGAAAGTCATATTTAAACATCTCTCAGGTGAATGTGTGGTAAGACTATGAATGATAGGTGTACAAATGTCGAAATTAGAGCAGAGTTCAAGGCTGAGATGAGCATTATCGACAAAATTAAGAAAGGGCTTTTACGATGGTTTGGTCATGTGGAGCGAATGAGTGATGAAAGAACGGCTAAAAGAAGTTTAAATGCAAGTGTGCCTGGATGTAGAAGCGAGAGAAAGGCCGAGAAAGACATGGCATTACCAAGTACGACAAGTACTTGAAAGTGGACATGTGAAAAGTCGAAGTAATCGGCGTATGTGCATGAGTAGATGTATGAATGTAGAGGAAGCAAAGGAAGTCTGTCAGGACAGAGTGGTATGGTGTTCTATACTCTCTACTTACTCCCTACGGGGAAATGGCGTGATAGTTAGTTAGTTCAATATTATTTAAGTTAACTAATTCAGCAGTTGTTTGTAGCACTCTCTTTGAAGCTTACCATAATGTCAAAATAAAACACTCCTTTTATACTAGATACTTCGATTTGACCAATATATCGTCATTTTCCATATTACCCATCCTGCCGATTATTGTCACGTTTACCCCTCCTCCTTACCTCTCCATGACGCGGCTCCTTGCCTAGAGAGTTGAATTCAGTAGTGGTAATTTGAGTGTGCTGAAGTAAACGACGTTCAGCACTGTAGCTAGTTGCATTCAGTAGTGACAACGAAACTGACGTTGAACGAAGGTGAACGAAACCGACGTTCACAAGAGTCGCATTTCTATGTTTGAACGAAACTGACGTTCAGAGTCAAATTGACGTAACCGACGTCCAACTAACGTTATTGCCCGACCAGGGAAAATACTTTTTGTCATTTTTGAGTTAATAAAGATATTCAGTAGTGTAGTGCTTACCAACAGCCGCTAGCTGGTACCAGTATCCAAGAAGGAACTCCAGCCTACACAAGGAAAGAGCCATTAACATTCCATCAACTTGCAGGTTAGTGGACCTGCGTCTCCTTCCACCCTTTATCATAATCCCTTATACAATACACTTTCATCCCCTAAATCCCTCCCTCACGAGTTCACCTACTCGTACAGATTCCTACATACTTTATATTTTAATTGTTCCTCAACCGACTTCGGCGTAACCACTCAATTAATTTTTTTAATTTTTAAATCAAAGATAAACATATCGTGAAAAAGATTATTATTAAAATTAAGGTTAAAAAGGTAGATATTTTTATACGGTGTTTTGTTCTCTTCTCATTCATAGAGCTGTTTTATTAAATAATTATAATTTGTAAAAAATTCAACTTTATACAGACCGTCGTATTTTCAATTCTCTTTATTATTATACTATATTATACTTTAATGGTTTTTAAAACGCTTCAAAAAAATGTAATTATAAACCGTTTAACTGTATACATTTTGTTTATTATCGTCCTAATACAAACTTCTTTCCGTCACTAATTCGGTAGTTTACTTTTTAAAGAGTAAATAAACATTTCGTCCTACAAGAGTAAGTTTTATTAACTGGGTGTGATATATTTATTCGACAATAGGTAAGCAATATACCTACAGTTTAACATACGCAAAACTTTATATTGTAAACGGCAACTTAAACACGTGTGTGTAAAAGTATTAATCGAAATCCAACTAGATTTGTGACATTCTAGTAAAAACTCAGTTACTTATCTGCTTCTATTATTTGTTCAAATTCCAAGCAAGGTGTAAAAGTTTCTCAACATAGAAACGGGTTGTACACCGAAAGTACAACTTTTCGTGTTGTCAGATTGATTTTCTGTTTTAAAAAAGTTGCCATTCGTTGGTATTTATATAACACGTTAAAGTTATATAACTTGCCAAAACTGACCCTTGTCAATATCGTTGTAAAGTTCTTTTATTATTTTAATTTAGACTCTTGAATCATAATAATATTATGAAATGCGGATTTGGTTGAATAAACTCAACCGAAGTTTTACTATACACATTTTTTTTATATTTAAACGCAAGTAAATATTTATTTATTTATTAACTACATACTCACCCTGGTTTATTGATTGATAAAGTGTTTGAATTAATACCATATCTTAAAGGCTAAGAGCACAGATGTTGTACATAAATATGTCCACATAATAGTATTTTAAGGAAACAGGCATTAAAAGTCCTAGGAAAAGGGACATTTTACAGGTCTATCTTTGTAAATATCTCGCAACTGGATTTACATAGATGTATAATATTTTGACAAGTCATTTTTTCAGTCACTACAGAGTGAGATGCGCATAATTTATCAGTTTAAATTGGACATATTATGACATCTGAGCTAACGATTAGATTGTTTTGTGAAACTTATACAAATTGTCTGCGTTCAACATATTATTATCAAAAACAAAAATAGGGTATTTTTAAACATTATAATACATTTACACAAGTAATTATAAAACATTTTCATTTGTTCTTTATACGCCGAAAAACTTGTAATGTCATTTATCTTAATCGCCTTTAATCAACTTTCGTTGGATTATACTTTAATGAATTAACGACAAGTAACAAATTGTGTTGAAGTAGCTCATAGCTGGGATAATTAATGAATTATTGTAAGAATTTGAAATCATTTATGATTTTCTGTTGTTGACCCAAGTTACTCAAATACTAGAGCACCCTCCCAAAGTTTTTAGCAAACAAGAAAAGGTCTGATGAGAAATTTATTGTTAAATTCTCACTGGGGTTCTGGTGCCGAATTGCTCGCTTCTAAATCGCACACGAACATTGTCGTCTCTTTTTATTGAATATTATCACCATTTTAGTCAGTCAAATGTCAAATTAATGTCACATTTATAAACGTTAGTTTCGATTTTTTGACTGTAAAGCAACAGACAAGTTGTCCATCTATCCCGCGAATTCGGATGGTGAAAGCGTTTGTCATTTTTTGAACTACATTTGAGCAGTATATTTAATAATATTGTACATATGTTCTGTCCTCGTGCATTTTTATCTCAACGTAAAATTTTGACTTTATTCTGTTAAGTTAGTGCGTAGATAAAAAAATGTAATCCTCCTTTTATCATGTAATTCATTTTGTCGAAAATTGTTTAAACATATCTACAGTCGTCCGGCGATGGCGTTTCGGCTGGCTAGGCCGTATACTACGTATGCCTCCCGAGAGCCTTAACCATGCTTGCCTAAATTACAAGGCATCAGGTTCTCGGCGTCCTGGTCGTCCACTGTTGACAATTCGTCGACAGTTTGCGTCAGAGCTGCGGGACGTGGATTTGACTCGGGAGGATGCACGGGAGCTGGCGGCCTGGAAGCAGTTAAGTAGCGGATATGGTATGATGATGATGATGATGCTATACAATATTTACGTAATCGTCATTCATAATATTATAGAAATAATATTAAGGTCGCATTAAGTAAGTTTGAACATATTTAGGCAATGTTATTTCGACTAGACGTCGTTTCCCGTGAGTCGACCGACTTGAGTCAAAGTCTTTTAGATCCACAGACACAGGATTATTTAGTTTATTTAAAATTTATTTTCCTTCTGGCAGTGACCATATTTTACGTGACCGGCCGGACGAAAATTTGAGGGAATAATCTCAGCTACATACGTGTCCCGTGTCCAAAGTAGTAATTCAGGGTTACTGTTTAAAATGTATGTGGGTTTTAGTCACCGTAAATTAAATTACGGACTCAAACCTGTACGCTTCGTTGTTCAACGATTTTTTGACGGATTATTGGTAAAGTTAGTAAGTAACATATTATTATGAATTCAAAGGGTAAAGTTAGTCAAATACAAAAACATTTAGTTTTTATGATTAAGTTATGATCCCACGGTTAGATTGTAGATCCTAGGTATTTTTTTAAAATTGTTTCTCTTGAAAACAGTCAGATTTCCCCTCATTCATTTAAAACAGTTTTTCGTTTCTATTAAGAACAAATTAGCCATCTTAATGAAAGCCTGCCTTTTTTAATTTGTTCATTTTTTATTACTTAAACGAATATGTATATATCATATATGCATATATATCAATGATTAGGATTTTTTTTAAAAACGTACTTGCTTGGGGCACTTAATATAATATTATAATATATGGTACTAGGTATTGTTTTTATATAACTTTGTACAACGCCCTTGAGGTGTTTTCTCGCGAAAACGGTGTTTTAAAAGTCACCCAATTATTATTATTTGTATAATTAAAAAAAATAAAAAATTGCCAACTCAATGACATACCACAAGCTCTGTTAATGCCTAGATATCAGTACTCTCTTCCAGATCTGCGTTTATCTTGAGATATTAATTATTAATATAAAAAATATTTTGCCTTAATCCAGTAAAAAACACTTCCAAAATCTCGCAAAATGTCGGTATATTTACGTTTTGTAGTTCCACCCCAATTATTTTTGTTATCAATGCAACATTAAAACCACGTGTCACTTTAATTCGACAACTTCAGGTGTTGCCAGATTAAAGGAATCATTTCCATTTAATATTGTGTCTAGATCCGTAATATAAAGTAACAAGCAATGTTCAAACTATGACATAATGTGATTGTGGTAGCCTGACAAGTTGACGATATTTCTGTCCTCGTATGAAAAAGTCGCGTAAATTACCATTCGAAGTATTTTATAAAGCACCTCAACACCTACGGGCCAAGAAACTCAATAACTACTACTCTCCCTTATCCGCACCCAATGGTGCATAGGACACTGCATTGATACACAAGTGCAGCGAATCTTGATCATTTGTAGAACGAAAGCAAGATGATCAGTCTAACGCTTCAGCGCCATTCTTAGTTATTACATATAAAACCATTTTATATGTAAAACACAATCAAATAACTATTTCCCTCTACGGCCGAGAAACCCGAAAATAGAGATGAACAACATCACAGATAGGTACCCAGACTAGACAATCTCTAATCTCTACGGGAATCGAACCCGGAATCTACTAGCAAAGACTACTTTTTTAATAAGTAGTGAATGCAGATTAATTAAATATTAAAATTGATAATTACTGTCATAAATACCACTTGTATCCTTAGTAGGTACTAGAAAAATTCCATAACTATGTAGGTACATATTTTATCATACTTTTTAACATATTTACATGTGTGGCTCTTGTATTGCTATTACGTGTACCTACCTATTTAAAAAAAAAAGCCTTCCTAACGCTTTTTCAGTTACGTTTAGTTCAGAATAATTACAAAAAATACTACTTTTGAAGTAACTTTATTTTTTTTTATCTTTAGAATTACTATCAACTTCGATAAATTATACAAAAAATTGAGAGCTCTTAAAAATTCAGATTTGACAAACTATACAAGGAGAGAGATGTTTTATTAATACTGAAACTTTTAAATGGCTTTTTCTTAATTTCAACAGTAATTTGTAGTATACGTGACTCTTTCGTATGACATGACGGTAGAATATTCTTGCTATGACGTATAATTTTAATGTTTAGAATTGCCAAGCACTGTGCCATATTCTTGTTTAATGGACTTGACAGTACGTTTCGCTATTCCAGGTAGTATAAATTCGTATTATAAACTCAGGACTCAGAATAGACTAAACTAGGTAGTCTGTTTCTGACAGTTCGTGATGTTCTGATTTTACTGTTTTTACAATATCCTATTTTAATTATGTTGCAATTTGAGGACTAGTTGAATGTCATTTTTGAACGAAAGTTGCGTGGCATCTCTTAAAATCTGTTTTGGTCCATAAATAAAGTTAAATAAAATACTTGTGCATTGAGATAAAAAATATGCGGATAAATTTTATCGAAATGTTTTATTGACGAAGTTTTAATAATAATACAGTTAATGATATTTTAAGGGAGGTATTTCAAATATTTTTTTATTTAACAATGTTTTGATTAATACACATTTGAAATCATCACAATTTGAATTAGTAATTTAATAAATGGTAAAAAAATATATATATATTTTAAATCCATTTTTGACTATGTGACTTAGCTGTTTTTATTTATCCGTACAATTTCAATACATAGCATACAATTACAAGAATGTAAAAGAGCGGGCTTATTGTCATTCTACAACCAACCCTTAATTTAGTGAATATGAACATTAAGTTTAACATGAAGTTTTGGCGAAGAGGTAAAGATACCATTCACAAGTCTGTTAACAAATCGACGCCTTCTACGTATAATATCGTAACCCACAAATCGTAGATTTTGAGTTTTTGGTGGATTTCGTCTGTATTTAACTATATCTTTAATTCTACAAAATCAAAAAAAATATTTTGCCAATAATAAGAGCTTTTTTGGGGCGTAATTTGTCGTATCTACAACCAATGCATATGAACGAAAATATTTTTAAATGCTCCTCCTGTAAAATCGCATTTTGTGGGTTACGATATTATACGTAGGAGGCGTCGAAATACGGATGTATATAATTCAAAAACACCGAAATGTATGGAAATGAAACGAAGGTTGAATAAAAAAGGATAAAGAAAGTAAAAATTCAGAATTTGACGTTGTAAAAGTCTATACTTTTAATCAATTATTTTGTGTCAAGATTAAAAATCGTCCTCGCTGTAAAAGGTCCAATTGTCCCGACCTTTTCCCGGTCTGAACTTACCTACGGCTAGCTGGTCTCCAGGGCACGAGTCTTAGTGAGCTCAGGGCTCCTTATAGGAATGCGTGGGCTCTTGTTACCTTAATTTTATATTGAGGAGTGCAAAGACAGGTGAGCGAGGATCCGTTTGCAGGTAATTGGCAGTGGGAGGAGAACAGAGGCGAACGCAGTGGTCTTTAAGTGGAAGTTTATTACAATGATACAGTACACAACATGAGGTAAACACAGGACCAGATCAAAACAAGGACAGTAATAAGTATGTCGTAGAAATATGACTAAGAACTAAACAGGGTTAGTACAGTGGGCAAGGATTCCCTTATCTTAATTATGATAACAAGTCCCTGTATTAACTTTTTTACAACAAAATTTGACCAGGGGTTTGTTTATGAAGCAACGGGTTTGATAGTTAAACCTGGAGATTACTGACTGACTTTACACTAATAATGATATTTATGAGTATTCACAAAAAAATAAGAATTTGACCAGGGGTTTGTTTATGAGGCAAACTGGTTTAGATAATTACCCTGGAGATTATTGACAATTATAATGGTATCTCCGAGTATTCACATAAAATAAGAATTTGGCCAGGGGTTTGTTTATGAGGTAGCAAGTTGATAATTTCTCTTGGAGATTGCGGATTCTAACAAATATGGTGAAGAATTTGACCAGGGGTTTGTTTATGAGGCAACTGGTTAGATAATTACCCAGGAGATTATTGACAATTATAATGGTATCTCCGAGTATTCACATAAAATAAGAATTTGGCCAGGGGTTTGTTTATGAGGTAGCAAGTTGATAATTTCTCTTGGAGATTGCGGATTCTAACAAATATGGTGAGCGTTGTTGACGCTAATTGTGGATAATTCGGACATGGGTTCCCCGGGAGCGACCTGGTTTCATCACTAACCGACGAGTGAAGGGTGCACTGGTTTAATGGAACTCACGAACCTTGACCGGGCGCGGAGACGGTGCCGATAAACGGTGGACCTTGCATTGGTTGCCAAAGCTCCTTAGTTGATCCTTCGACAGCAATACGTCACGGACCGCGATTCACCAGCCGAAGGGTAGACGAGGCCTTGTACTGATGGTGTCTGACGGGGACATCCGGGGGTAAGAAGGACTCCACGATTGTGGAGTTTCTATTGTCGGTCAACCTTAGGTTTTGGCGTGGCCTTCTATTATATTTTGTGGTGAACTAAGTGACGAGTGTCTACGCGGCAGGGCGGGGGAAGGTATTAGGCTTTTTTTCCGGAAGCTACTATGCTTAGGTGCATAGGGTACTTTTCAAGTTACGCTGCCCTTGAGGCGGGACTTCTTTGCCCGAGGCGTACGTGTTCACGGGACTAGGGTTTTTGCGCTAATGGGCTGCGGAGCCCGTGCGCGGAGTTAGATCGGAAGGGAAGACGGGGCGGGGGGGTCGGGAGGGGTAACTTCCTGCATACGCAGATCTATTTTTAGAAACAGCTGGACCTTGAAATGAAAGTTACATTGCTACTTTCGTATGAATCGTGACAGGTGAGGGGTTATTGGGGCGGTGCTGGACGAGGGGGGATTGTATCCTGTTTTAGCGAGTTAGTTTGTTAAAAAGTAAACGAAACCGAGCGTCGCGATTGGCTGGGGGAGATCGCGACAGCTTGACCGCGTTATTAGTTATCAAACCGATATTATTTATTTGGTACGGCTTATTGATTTAGTCGTGGGACACGACACTCCACCTTTACTACGGGGAAAAAAAAATTTCTGAAGGAAAAAAATTATTTTTATTTTATTAAGAAAGACATCTGGTGTCGAAAGGGTTAAGCCTCAGTCGTGCTCGGAATGTTTGGGGCTCCCGTGCGTATCGCGCACGCAGTGGGACAAGACAGGCTAGTTTACACAGGTGTTTTACAAGTTATTATTTATTTATTTAATTATTATTATTTTATTTATTTTTTATGCTTGTTATACTAGTTACCATCCATTTGGTTTGCGCATTTTCGCACTTAAGAAAAAAAGGAACACGGACCAGAAAATATACAGAACGGCTAGGGATACAACGGAAGAAGAATTTGCAATTAGCTGGTTGTTGACACTGAGTGGTTTATATACAGTATTTACAGGACCGCCTAAAAAGTACATTTAATACGGCTGATCTAGTCCAGTTGAATTCGGCTAACTTTCAACAATCACTAGGGCCTATTGACTACGATATTCTGGTAAGTCAAGTCTATGGAGACAAGGTTAGAGGTATAAGACCTGACCACTCTCCGTACATTTATTTCACGTTTACATAACATTATTAAAGGGCTGACACTAAAGTTACAACGAAAAGTCCTGAGTTCCACACTCACAACAGGGTCGTCACCGCTATTCTCCCAGGGTCTCCAAGACCCTGGCATAGTAATACATATACAACAAGTTACACTAAAAAATATGGATTCTGTATTCATCAGCTCTAAGGGCGAGCTGATAACGTGAATCAAGCATTTTACACAACAAAGAAGGTATTTCCATTAGGCTACAAAAAAAAAATCCAATATTGGTCCGTACGAAGATGGCAGGAGGGACTTGCCACGGAATATTATTTCATTCAAACCGACAGGGGCGACATGGAGACAACATACACACTATCATTCGTCTTCAAGCACGGCCATCTTGCATACAGGGGTAGGGAAATATAGAATTTCATTCGTGCTATGAGAGACACTACTAACATTCCTGGGGCAGTCCACCGGTACAGGACAGTAGTGAGTGGAAGATGGAGGGCCTGGTGGCAAATACCGTAACATACATAACAATTTACATTCGGGGGTGGTGGTTTGTTTCCCGGTCCCAGCGTGACAGTGTCACTTGGCGAATTGTCTAGGGATCGCTACCTATCATTTGGAGTGTTTTTTCAGGTACTGCCTATGGCGTACACAAGATGAGAAACGTCTTTCAACATCTTCCCGGAGCCGGAACGTCTTCCTGGCATATCCCACTGAGCTATTGAGCTACAGTCCGTATTGTAAGCGCATCCACGCTATAGTGTCATAGAAACATACTTTATAACACAATTAAAAAAATCGGTTTCTTCCCTGTTGTGGTCGGTTCTTTTTTTATCTCTACGCGCGACAGAAGCGGAAGCGGGTAAGAGCATATGGACACGAGATTGACGGTAATTGCGAGTTGGTATGGCAAAGATTCAAGGGAAAAATGACGAAGAAACCTCACTCCTTGGTTACGTAAGACTCGTACTTACAGGTCAAAGAGTTCTAACCTGCCAAGGGCTATTAGGACGACCTTCCAACAGCTGTATTCTAGGCCACCTTGACATGGCGCATTATTGAGTACACTATGTGTTCTCACGTCTCTAGTTAGTCAGACTCACGTTCGCTGGGGGTGTCGGCACAGAAGAGGTGCACGGAATAGCGAATGGAAGGGGGAATGACTAACAAGGGGACTCATCACCTCTTCATTAAGAAAGGCTCTTACTTCCTGGCTAAAAGGGATTCGAACGCCAGCCGCGAACTTGGGTTACCAAAACACCAAGTTTTATTCGAAGCCGTCGCGGCACGGCAAGTCCTATCGGGGTTACGGTATCGCATCATGTTTTACTATGTCCTTGACGTGATACTTTCCCAGGTTTTTTCCGGTCATGTCCTCTAGTTCGTAAATTACGTTAGACAGTCGACGGACAACCTTGCATTTGATAAAGCGCGGGCTTTTAGAAACTCCGGTAATGCGCGGACGAGACATTCTCGTTCAAATCCGCGTGATGTCGATATTTCCTCTATCCTCAGGAAGAATTCCTTTAGATCCTCCTTGCCGGAGAACGGCAATACTGGCCAGTTGGAAAAGTTGACTGGGCGTATAGGGGGTCGTGGTGCTACGGCTGGTATGGTGATGCTCGAGCTGGACAAGGGTGTTTGAGTGGTGGTCGCAGGCAGCGAGGCAGTTGCTGTGTCCGTTTCCTCACTTCTCTGGTGTAGGGACGTTTCCAAGGCGAGGTTGCCTGATGCGTGTGACCTGACTATTGTAGCCACTGGTGCGCTAGGGTTGGTGATTTCGATGTTAATTTCTGCTGCCTGAGCGCGTAATTCGGGTAGTGTTGTGCGTGGTTTCATAACCCCTAATGCGAACTGCCTTGGACAAGGTCTTGGTGTTTGCGGAGCCTACGCGCGGAATTACTTCCATTACGGTGGTTTCAGAGTCGGGGGAAAAAAAATCTAAAGCACAATTTAAGAGTCGCACGGGAAAAGAAGGGAACGAGCATACGTTGATCTTTTAAATTATTGTAGGCCGTATTTAAAAAGAAGTTGACAATAAAGAAACTTTTTCCTTCAATTAAAATTCTATAATAATATTATTTTTGTCGCAGTTGCCGCCTTAAGTAGGTATACCTTTTGTTCTACACCGGAAGCGGAAGCTGACCGAACCTCGGAATTGACAAAATATTAAAAACATTTATCTCTGAAATGATTTAATGTTTGACCTCAAAAGAAAGTAGCTATGAATGAACTTGATCGAAGCTATGTCGCATTCAAAGGGTGGAAAAAAAATACGACAAAACTATTGCATTTAAAGAATTAATTTTATCAATTACAAATTTGAGCGGAAGGCATCCTAGGACAATGTTGATAAGGTACTAATTTTTCACATAAGGTTTTGACCAGGGATTACTAATGCATATGGTGACAATCGCAATTGTATTGAGATTTCAAAAGAAACTAAAAAAAAATTATCTTTGAATAAGTAATGTGTGTACAATTGAACGTGGAATACAAGGATGGTACGAAACGAGAATAAAATGAGGATAATAAAAAAAAAATGGCTTTCTTCAAATATCGAGCAACTCTGCTATACCACCCAAACAGGTGTTCCATTCTTTCAAGGTTAGTAGTTTCTCGCGAGATTTATTTTTAGACTAATGCTGTTTAAGAGAGATACCTACCGGTGTCGCCTTGACAACAAAGCTATTGGATTTTACATTTGGATTACAGGTTTCGACTTGAATTTCCGTTCATTATTATTTTATTTTTTTTCCAATTCTTATTCCTTGTGAGTTTGTACAGACAATTTTATTTTTTATGTTTTTACTCTTTTATACACTGGCAAGATACAATGTTGTAACAAAACAATTTCTGGAGAGACCCACTGGTTCTGCCCACTGATCACTCACCAGCAAGTACGGACCCGCACCACATGTCTTTACTTTGTTAATTTGTAGAATTTTTCGTTTTGAAAACAAGCTTAACCGGCCACATATCAAGGCCCTTAGTTGGGAGCCAGTGTCCCGACCTTTTCCCGGTCTGAACTTACCTACGGCTAGCTGGTCTCCAGGGCACGAGTCTTAGTGAGCTCAGGGCTCCTTATAGGAATGCGTGGGCTCTTGTTACCTTAATTTTTATATTGAGGAGTGCAAAAGACAGGTGAGCGAGGATCCGTTTGCAGGTAATTGGGCAGTGGGAGGAGAACAGAGGCGAACGCAGTGGTCTTTAAGTGGAAGTTTATTACAATGATACAGTACACAACATGAGGTAAACACAGGACCAGATCAAAACAAGGACAGTAATAAGTTTGTCGTAGAAATATGACTAAGAACTTAAACAGGGTTAGTACAGTGGGCAAGGATTCCCTTATCTTAATTATGAAAACAAGTCCCTGTATTAACTTTTTTACAACAAAATTTGACCAGGGGTTTGTTTATGAAGCAACGGGTTTGATAGTTAAACCTGGAGATTACTGACTTTACACACTATAATGATATTTATGAGTATTCACAAAAAAAATAAGAATTTTGACCAGGGGTTTGTTTATGAGGCAACTGGTTAGATAATTACCCTGGAGATTATTGACAATTATAATGGTATCTCCGAGTATTCACATAAAATAAGAATTTGGCCAGGGGTTTGTTTATGAGGTAGCAAGTTGATAATTTCTCTTGGAGATTGCGGATTCTAACAAATATGGTGAAGAATTTGACCAGGGGTTTGTTTATGAGGCAACTGGTTAGAATAATTACCCAGGAGATTATTGACAATTATAATGGTATCTCCGAGTATTCACATAAAATAAGAATTTGGCCAGGGGTTTGTTTATGAGGTAGCAAGTTGATAATTTCTCTTGGAGATTGCGGATTCTAACAAATATGGTGAGCGTTGTTGACGCTAATTGTGGATAATTCGGACATGGGTTCCCCCGGGAGCGACCTGGTTTCATCACTAACCGACGAGTGAAGGGGTGCACTGGTTTAATGGAACTCACGAACCTTGACCGGGCGCGGAGACGGGTGCCGATAAACGGTGGACCTTGCATTGGTTGCCAAAGCTCCTTAGTTGATCCTTCGACAGCAATACGTCACGGACCGCGATTCACCAGCCGAAGGGTAGACGAGGCCTTGTACTGATGGTGTCTGACGGGGACATCCGGGGGTAAGAAGGACTCCACGATTGTGGAGTTTCTATTGTCGGTCAACCTTAGGTTTTGGCGTGGCCTTCTATTATATTTTGTGGTGTGAACTAAGTGACGAGTGTCTACGCGGCAGGGGGGGGAAAGGTATTAGGCTTTTTTCCGGAAAGCTACTATGCTTAGGTGCATAGGGTACTTTTCAAGTTACGCTGCCCTTGAGGCGGGACTTCTTTGCCCGAGGCGTACGTGTTCACGGGACTAGGGTTTTTGCGCTAATGGGCTGCGGAGCCCGTGCGCGGAGTTAGATCGGAAGGGAAGACGGGGCGGGGGGTCGGGAGGGGTAACTTCCTGCATACGCAGATCTATTTTTAGAAACAGCTGGACCTTGAAATGAAAGTTACATTGCTACTTTCGTATGAATCGTGACAGGTGAGGGGTTATTGGGGCGGTGCTGGACGAGGGGGGATTGTATCCTGTTTTAGCGAGTTAGTTTGTTAAAAGTAAACGAAACCGAGCGTCGCGATTGGCTGGGGGAGATCGCGACAGCTTGACCGCGTTATTAGTTATCAAACCGATATTATTTATTTGGTACGGCTTATTGATTTAGTCGTGGGACACGACACAATAAGAGTTTCCTTGTTTCTGTAACGGAAGGAGTACCTTTCTGTAGCATTGATGGCCCTTTGGGACACAAACAATGAGTTTCGAAATAAAGATAGTCTCGTTAACCGAGCAAAAATAAAAATATCTCCATTAGTGATGGGCAGCACAAAGCGAGAGAGTACAATAGAAATGGAGCTCCTTTTCAGAGCGGTAGCTTTGTACCAAGTCGGGAACTTATACCGGAGATGTATGACTGACTTTAGAAGTGCATTTTCTAAATTTGTCGGGTGATTACATTCATACATATTATCAGTATTTGTATTATTTGTTCCCATCAACAAAAGAGCCGATAATAAAAATTCTTAAATGCAAAGTTCTTGTTTGGCATATAACAATGAATTGTGCCTATATTGATTACACAAACATTACACTACTTACACTTAAAAAGTTACATTAAAGACACATCCAGCGACTTAATTTATCTCTTAAGTACCTACTTACTTCCACTCCCTATTCCCATCCCTTTCCCTTTCCTTCAAAAAAAAATGTAAAAAAATATGTTGACCCCGTCCAGAATCAAATCACCCGCACGATAGCCCAGCGCACTAACCAGTTTACCACGAGGCGAACCAAGAGGGTTCTTTTTCAGAAGAGGAAGAAGAGGCTTTTGTGATCAGTAGGGAAACTTTTACTGGAGATGCACGCTCTGATTTTGGTAAGATCTGTGATTTTTCATGGGACTTTAATTAAAAATGTACATTATTTATTCAAAACTAAGGTTTTGTGTCCAGTCGGGAAACTAATCATTTATTTTAATTTGTTTTAATTTTTATGTTATGTCCACAGAACTGTGTATGTATAATACATTGACATTAATATTTAAAGGCAATATTTTATATATAACTAAGCACCAATTAAGTGCACAATACAATTTATAATATAATGTGCTGTATTTATTTATTTATTATATGGACATTTTATGAAGCGCTGTTTTTGCGAAAAATCGCCTCAAGTTGCTATAGTTGTAGGATATAATATTTACAGTTACGAATTCAAGTGATTACAGCTTATATTAGCGGCTTTATGGTGTTTTTGGTTAGGCTAAATTAGCACATATTACACAAAAAAAAATGAAAAAAATATTCCTAAATTCATCCATCATTCTTCGTCGATCAGCGAAAAATTGGGTCAAATTTCGAGCACAAGTATCTTGTCGCGGACTTACCCTTCACTTGACAACGGGCTACATTAAAGGGCGGATTATTCTTACATATCACGTACCAACCTACTTTCTAAAACCTTCATTCACTATGTACGGAGATGATTTATCGCACAATGTCCACAAAAACACCTTTTTACGAGACAGTGGGTACAACCTTTTCTGGTTAAGGCTTCAAATACATCATTTTTCATTGAACGTGTCGTCTTTACCTTTAAAACAAACTAAATTGCCCTCCTTTTTTATCAAAAGTGTTTTTTCAAGACCAATTGTTTTTGCAGAGGTATGGAAAATCAATGTTTCGAACAAGGCTAAACGTTTAGGAATAAAAATAACACCGAGAAATACCAATGACACAACAAAAAGCCTTTTAGATGAGACTTATTTTTTTTAATGACTGAAAAATAGAATGCTTTTTTTCGCGCACGCTGCTGCACTATTATGATTCTATCATATTTTCCATAATGCTTTGACTCAAGATTTCAATTTTAGGCTTGCCAAGTTTTACCAAACCGTCTGTATTTTCAAGGGTATGTTCGTGACATTTTATTAAATTTATAAAAATAAGGACGTTTTGATAAAATAGACAAGAGGACAAGACTTAATTTTTGCTTTTCACTAAATTTGAAAAAAACTGATTAGGTACCCTATTTATTGTTAAATGTCATAATTTATTAAAATATGTAATAAGATATAAAATTTAAGCGCGTTATGGAATTCAATGATGTTATGACGCAGGCGTAGTGTTCGAATCGGTTTAACGGTTTTTTATTTAATCCCGAAATAAAGATTCCGGGGTGTAGAGCCATTTTGCTTCTTAATCGCACTGTCTCGTATAGTATATATGTCAGCATATTTCACAGTGGGACTTCCTTTTGAGACTGCGAGCATTTGTTATGGACTCCATTTACGTACTTAGAGATAGTATTGTAAATCTATTCTCTAGAATCTCAAATATTTATTTTTATTATGTATTATTTGCTAAAACATTATAGCTTACATCGACTTTACCGTGACTCCCGTTTTCGCTTATTTTATTTTTTTAGATTTTTTATTTATATATAAAGTAGCGTACATTAAAATACTATATATAAATAAACCAAGGCGTGTAGATACTGTTGGATACGCAATAATAAAAAATAAGAAAAAGGCTTTGTAAGTTAAGCAAAACTATGATAAAAGGAACAAGAAGAAAAAAAATAGTTTATATATATATATATATTATAAACACCATATTTATAATAAAAAACGTACTCCAATCCGTACATATTCATATTTTTTATCTATACAATATAATATTATAGGTAATAAAATTTACACTCATCATATTATTATGTTATTCATCATATAAATCATCACTTGGTGTTGGAAAAAGAAGGATGAAAGTAGACTGAATGCAGTTGAAATGCGATCTCTCAGGCGAATGTGTGGTAAGACTATGTATGATAGGTGTACAAATGTCGAAATAAGAGCAGAGTGCAAGTCTGAGATAAGCATTATCGACAAAATTAAGAAAGGTCTTTTACGATGGTTCGGTCATGTAGAGCGAATGGATGATGAAAGAACGGCTAAAAAAATATATGATGCGACTGTGCCTGGATGTAGAAGTCGAGGAAGGCCGAGAAAGACATGGCATGATCAAGTCAAACAAGTGCTTGAAAGTGGGCATGTAAGAAGTCGGAATAATCGACGTGCGTGCATGAGAGAGATGTATGAATGTGGAGGAAGCAAGAGAATTGTGCCAGGACAGAGTGGTGTGGCGTTCTATCCTCTCTGCCTACCCCTTCGCGGAAATGGCGTGATGGTTAGTTAGTTAGTTAGTTAAATCTTCACTTTATTTTTTAATTACTCAAAATTAAATTTCATAAAAATATTTTACCGCTTTAAATAGCACTAAATTTCGGGAAATACTTTTTTTTTCTCAACCGTAATTTTTTTTTTCTATAACTCTTGTGTTGTGTCCGTGTTGAGTTTGATTATTACAATTTTTTTTTCTATAATTCAGAGTTCTTGCTAGAGTTAATAATTCAGTGCCAATAAGGGAAAGTAGCGGTGGCAATGTTGTATTATGCATGTCTATAAATTAAATTAAATTAAATCTATATTTACTACTGCTATTACTAACTTCTCTTGTGCGATATTCCTGACGGCAAATGTACTTCATTACACAATATTATGAAGCTAAATGAAGGAACATCCAACGATCCAAAGCTTTCTTTGAAACGGGCGACTTTATATATCTCAGTTTCCTTTTTCTGCCGAGGTGTGCCACAATGAACAAGTGGCGCTGTACGTTTGCCGCCATCTTGGAAACTCATTTTCAACTCTTTGCCCATCCAGGCTTATTGGTAAACGGTATAAATGTTTGTACCTCTGGAACTGTAAATGAACGATTAAAGTTCATAAATATTGGCAGTTTTTTAAATTTATTTCTTGAGATTTATTCCTTTTATGCTTGCATATACTTAAAGAGTCTCCTGACTAGACTAGTAAAGTGCATTTTTATACTCTATTTAAAATTTACCCATAAATATATTTTTTTTAAATTATTCTATTAATTATTATTTTTTTATTCTTTTATTTTATTATTTTTATTATATAATATTGACGAATACCTAAAATATATTCTGATTGACGTATTTTTTTCTGTTCCAAATAAAATTGAGCGTAACCAACCAACTTAAGTTGAAGTTTTTCTAATTTACTTAAATCGAATTTCTTGAAATGTAGGAAATTACTTGTAGTTCTGATGTAAACTGCCAACGCGACAGATTGTCAGCAGCGGACGCCCGGGACGCCGAGAACTGCAGGTTGATTGCTTGAGTTAGAGGTTAGAGGTAGTTTGTGTGTGTAATCCATATGCTGCACATAGGAAACCAATATGGAATATTTTGATATATTTAATGCTTTGAACTTTGTATTTACATTATTTGCCATGTTAACTATTTCCTGTGTGCAATCATACGATAATAATTTATGTTCGCGCTTAAAAATACACATATTTAGCGTGTATTTTGACCGACTGTACAGTTTAAACAAGAAACTTTACTGTTTTCGTTCCCGTATAAAGTGCGCATTAGCAACAATTTACATTATGAAAAATTATGATAAATTAGTACAAATTCTGCTGTGGACCTTGCTTGTATTTCGCTTATTTATTCGATAGCATTTTTCAGTATAATCCTTACCACAACTCATGATTAATTTCACTTGGTGAAACTTCCCCTCTTTATTTGCGGTAACTCGGAACTTAGCTGAAGGGAATTCTTTTGCTCTTGGTGTACAGAGGTTTCATCCCCTGTTAGTTGCTAGTTTGTCGTATTTCTGATGGAAAAAATGGAGGATGTGACACTAGTAAAAAAACTAAAATGCTAAATAACTACTAACTAAAATGCAAATGTTAAATTTTTATTCACGATATTTAATTAGAAATGAAGATGTTTTTTTCTAAGCTCTGGAATGTGGATATTCAAGCATTTACTAGACTTGTGACCTATTGGCCGTTTCAAATGGCTACGTATTATATTACCCATTCGGCTTATAAGCGGATCTACATCGGAACTACACTGCGAGGTGGACAAATAAATAATACGATTAAATGTTTGAACTATGACAAACACAAGAATATCATATAATTTATTACTTAGTACATTGACATATCTGGAAACATAATATAATTTGGCTAAGACGCTGGACTCATGATACGGAGGTTCCAGGTTCGATTCCCGGTGAGAACACAAAATAAAAAGATATTTCTCAAGCCTGGGTGTTTGTGACGTTGTTCCCTTCTTAGGCCTCCTGGCCTGTTGAGATGATTTTAAAAAATGAAACATTACTAAATACCATAAGGATTAAAAATAATTTGACATGGAAATAATTTTTCCCTCTGAACTAAAAGAGCTTCCAAATTTCACAATCCAAGATTATGTTTACGGTAATCCCTAAAGAAAAAAAAATAAAAGTAATTATTTGTTACATTACGTTGCAAAATGTTAAATTACTTTTTCTAAGCTTAAAACGCTTTTTATTCGTGAGCATTTCATCAGACTTTCATTTTGATATTTTCTTGTTTAATTTTAATGTGATTTAATTACTTAAAAGGAACGTTTTGTCCAAGTGTTAAAGAAAAATTATATAGTATTAATTTAGGTTACTGCTGTTTCTTTATTTCCATTAGTGGTTCAAGTGCGTAATGGCTAAGACACTGACTTCACGACACGGAGGTTCTTGATTGGATCTTAATATAACAAAAAAGCGATATTTTTTGTTCTCTATACTAAAGGTTAGTGGATTATGATACTCTGTATTATTTATTTATTTTAAACTCTCTGTGCAATGCCAGTTTGTTTAAATAGTCAATAAACATTAGGTTATTGGCGTATTTGAGCAAAGTTCGCCAAAGTGGTTCTTTTTTTTGTTACAATAATGTTAAATTGGTTTGCTAGTTTTTTGACTAGAAAATATTGCGATAATCGCCACACAATCAGATTCCAGGCGTCCTGGACGTCCTCTGCGAATAATTTGCAGGCAACTTACTTTAGAGCTACAAGATGCGGACCTTCGAGGCAGCTTGTGGAATCATTATCCATATATTTATGTTCCACATAGAGAGCGGATATCAAAATGTGATTATGATGAATAAATTGCCCCCACTCCTTCTTGTAATGTGTTATGTTAATTGACGTTTATTTTAAAAATGATTTTTTTCTAGCTTGGTTGCTTTAGACGCAATAGATTCATATTTCGACCACTTACGTCATAATTATTTATATTGAGTTCCAGAAACTTCAGATCAACGTAAGTGCAAATGTAATTAGATAGTATGTATTTTAATAACAATAAACCTGATATTTCCTTTCAGTGTGTATCTGATGATAACAATTTGAAACCTGTCATATACAAGGATATTCACTTATCATTTACCACAGTATTATATTACTACAAAGGAATTGATTAATACTAATCCACAATTATGATTGATAGCTTTCGTTCTTAGATACATGTCTGGTTTTGTGTTACATAAAAAATCATAAATTATATAATTATTAAAAAGATATAATATAACACGTTCATCGTCATAAAATAAAAGTTATACTACATTTTTTAAGATAGAAGAACAAACATAATTATGTTAGTTTATAGGCTGAATATAAATTTGAAAACTATGATAAACTATTTTCTATAAACATACGCTTTTTTAAAGTTTAGGTAGCGCATTTGCCTTCCTAAACTGTTAAGTAAGAGGACAACATGACGTATTTATTTACATGTGATTTTGATATTTAATATTTCATGTGTAAAACCTTGGACTGGTACTGAAGCGTATGACTGA
Organism: Micrasema minimum; assembly: GCA_022494985.1. Classification (NCBI taxonomy): domain Eukaryota; kingdom Metazoa; phylum Arthropoda; class Insecta; order Trichoptera; family Brachycentridae; genus Micrasema; species Micrasema minimum. Next base: position 49,294 of record JAGVSP010000508.1, on the reverse strand, counting down.
TCATCTTACCTTCGTGAAATAAAATGATCAAAATACACTGCACTTGGTGTAACGATACAGTGTCCTATGCACCATTGGGTGCGGATAAGAGAGAGTAGTAGTAGTACTCAGTTTTTTTTGGACAGGGACTTACATTAAAAAAATACATCAAAATAATACCAAAATCAAAATAATTTTTTTTATTTATTTTTATTTATTTATTTACAAAACCAAGACAGTCGTTACAAGTGTAATAATATCAGATCTGGAACATTTGCTTGCATGACCAATAACGGGTTTTGAATAATAACAATTAAGTATATACACATATACTCGTACATAGTGCCTAAGTAATAAAAAGGGATGGGAAAAGAGGGATGAGGAAGAATAGAAGGATAATAAAGAAAAAAATATTGGGGATTTTCAAGATGTTTGAACATAACCCATAAAAAATATTTAAAAAAAAAACATAATATATAAATTTTGAAAGTAATTTCTGTGGAATCAGAATACAAATAAATAAATCTAAATTACTCCTGCTCCAGCGCCAACATTACTTTATTTTAAACCTTTGTTTAGAAATATTAAATAAATCTAAACTAACGAATTCCTTATTATATGACGTGCATAATCGATAAATCGTTTCATTACATTATAACACAAACGCATGAAATAAAATTCTTATCGGTAATCGATCCCAAAACGTTTTTCGTTAGTGAGAGAGTAGTTTTTACAAACATACAACCGAAAAAAATCACTGCCATAGAAAAAGATAGCTTCATTGTATGATCAAACTACGGGCCAAGTTATTTACTAACATAAATTTTTCAAAATTTTCAAATTTCACTGAAAGGAATCCATGAATACAGTTTATTGTTATGATTTTTTTTTTTTGTAAAAGTATAAGATGGTACAACTGAAGTTAATAGGTTGATATCTGAAACTAGTATTGTAAAAAATATCTTATAAGCTCTTGTGTGGTGAATAATTAAGTGTTTTTTTTTTAATAAATCGTAAGGAATCCAAACTAATGAAAAAATTCATATGTTTCATGGAACACCAAGAGCAGTGTTGATCATTTTATTATACGAAGGTAAGATTATCAGTAATAAAAAACAAAAAAAAATCGAATATCCAAAGCATTTTATTTTGTGTACCAAAATGTTTTTAATTTCTCGTTTCTGCCTCAGAGTCGACGTATTTATGAAATGCGCAGACTTTTATTCGGAGAATATTTACGCTTTAAATATATAATATCTGCGAGGCATTTTGCAAAAAAAAAACAGTGGTTTGTGAATATTTCAAACGTTTAAGTCGCACAAGAACCGTGTGCACATGAATAATCGCGTTACTAATGTCCCTTATGATCTGGAGATATTTTCATTTACATCGAAATAAAATATCAGCCAACGCATCGCAGCGGGGTGAGTTACGCGCTTAACTGGAGATGTGAACGAATACCCACCTGAACCAAATTTATTTGAGTTATATTTATATATATATTTTTAGACTCTGCTATATTCGTATTATCATAATAAACATCGTACTGGCGATGAAGCGTTAGACTGACCGTCTTGCCTAAATGTAAAAAAAATTATCCAGATACACTGCATGCACTGCACCAATGCAGTGCCCTATGCACCATTATGTGCGGACAAGAAGAATAAAATAATTTTATTAAAAATTTCATACTTGGAATGGTCTGACACCTTGCAGATACACCCGGAATGCCTGCACAGCCCGGGTGTACACTGTGCACCTCTCGATTAAAGCTTAGACTATGTTGTTCTCAGCGTAAACTATACACCGTATAACAAAACTCGATGTACAAGCGGGAAACTAGTGAATCTAGATCATATTTGGAGTCAATTTTGTGGAATTATTTTTTTTATTTCACTCACAGCTTTCGAGAAAATTGATTAAGAAGTTGTTTTTTTAAAACAAAATAATAAACCGCATTTTAATAAGACTGTGTGTGTGTGACCTTAAGAAAGCTTTTTTTTTCTACCTAGATTCAAAAGTTATATTCCACATTCGGCTCCAAATATGATATAGATTCACCAGTTTTCGGATTGTACTACGAGTTTCGTTGCACCATAATAATATATTTATGATGTTTGGATGAAAACACATCAAATTAGTATCTACATATGTGAAATATTATTTATATGATTAGTTTATAATGTTTTATAAATGAAAGACTGAAATAATTTTGCTTAAATTCCAAATTCGAAATAAAAAAATTAAACAATGTGAGAGTTTTGTTTTGCTAACGTTTACAATTCTTCTTCTTTCCTTTCCCTTAACATAGGGCATGGCGTCGGTACACCAAGCGCAGTTTAATTTATAACATGAAAAGAGGATCATTAGTCTTACATCTTCTTCAGAAGGTGGTCCAAATTTTTTTTTTCAAGCCTTACTCTTCCCTTAGACTGTTTTAAAGACGATCGAGTCTTTTTTCAGTCCAGCACAATTCCATCGATTTTTCAAAGGTAATCCGCGAAATTGAATAGTTTCAGTTTGAACTGGAAACAGCGGAAGTATATAAGGTTATAAACGCGACCAAATGCTTTCACTGCCCCTACCACTATCTCGGCTCTAAGATTGTCATAAACGCATTAACCCCAACCTGTTAAAGGAGCTGGCCTAAATTTACAGGGATATTAGTAATTATACCCTTTTTTTAGTCGTAAGTTACAACTACTTCTCGCCCAACCGTAGCCTCCCGCCCACCCCCCGCTAACCACGCCCAGAGAAGACGTGGCAACCACCCCAGCTGAGTCCGAAGGAAGGAGAGGGTTGAAAGGACTACGAGGATGGGAGATTCTGGAGTAAATTGGTATTTGAAAATCATTTACATATATATTTCACATTAGCCTCCTCGGGTATCGAACCCACGACCTCCTGCATGGTAGCCCAACGAGCACCACTACACTACGCGATCGACTAATTCTTCATTAAGATTATCACATATAGCCTAAATAGGACAATGGACCATTATTACAACAGTTTCCGTAATTCGCCGCATTAAACGCATTGATGGACCAGCATTTGTACATGTCTAGTAGGCTTACCTTCCCTTTGACGCCTTTAGTAATTATATGTATGGTGTAATTCACATGCACAATGCATCAGACATCGTTTGGAGATAACATAGACTGCGATTGACGCATCAATTAATTACCACTGTGTGAGGTAAAGGGCTTATCTGATTATGAGGATTGGGGACAAATAAATCTATCTTACAGAATCATTGTTATAAATAAATTGCTGATTCTTCTCATTCACCACGTTCGCTATGTGGAGCATGTGGACATCACTAGATCCCTACAGGAGACCCTATCGCCAGCCAGCTCCCATCGACTAATTAACAAATCCTACAAGAGTGAAGAAGAGACAGCTCAGGCTCTCCCGAGGCATCCGGAGTACATGCCTAAGCTAGGCTCAACGCCGCGACAGCTATTGGAGTTCGCTGCTTTATTGTTGATTAATCAACGCTATTTTACTATCTTTTATGCTTTAAATCTTTCATGACTACTCCATAACATCCATCCACATTTCATACAATTTACTGAACGATATAACCTATATGAAGTTCAAAATAACCCAACATCATCAGAAGAGAACAACATTTTCTTAAGATAGTGTTACTAAAAATTTTAGATTTCCACCAGTGTGTCGCCTCTTTACAGCACCGTTTCCTAAAGAGCATTTTAGCATGGTTCTTTAAGGGTCAAGAAAGGGGTTAAGTCATTCTTGATATACACTCTGTCTAGCAAAAATTATATAATGGGGATTGTAATTTTGTAACTCGATCAAATTTCAAACTCATTTGTGAGCAGTTTTGAAGCACGAAACGTCGCGTCGCGCGTTGGTCGATGTTTTTGAGAACATATTCTGTCGAAATAATATTGATTGATCAACTACAAAGATTTTGGTTTTTTCTGCATGAAAACGGCTTATCTCTTTTTCATTTACTGAAAACTTTGATACCGTATTTATATATCAGTTGATATATCGATAATGATAGTTTATAATCCACAATTTGTTTGGATTAAGACATAATCAAAATGCTGTTTAATTGACACAGGATTGCCTAAAACGTAAGCATGTAGGTACATAAAGGTATGTCTTTTTTGTCAAATTTAACACTTTATGAAATAATTATACTTTATTTTAACCAAGATTTTACGACAAATTCTAGATTTTACGAAGGTTTACATTTAGTTAATTGTTTTAAGCGTTTGATTATGTGTCTTTTGAAACCTACTTACTTATCGAAATAAACAATATGACGTGCTCCTTAAAAACTCACGCTGTAGAAAAATCTTTGCTTTAATGTTTTGATCTTGTTTAAACAGTGTTATTGAAATTCAAATTTGCAGGGAATATGTAAATGCCTAATTTTATACCCAATATACGAGTATGTACTTAAAATAAAATGGTTTATAGTCTTAATAGGGTTATTCCAAAGTACTGAATAATGTTGTTTGATGTGATTGCGTTTAGTAAAGAGACGATTAATTTTGAAATATACATATTATCGTATCACAAATGAGTTTAATCTTTGCTTTTGGGATAGTAAGAATTGCTTTTATTCGTTTTCAAAGAGGATAATGAAGTCCTCTAGAGAAAAACGTCATGAAATTTAAACCGTATAGAAAATTCATTTTGGCTGTCTGAATTCACATACGGCCATCTTGTTTTACTTGTAAGGATTTACATACATTATTCCTTATTAAATTGAGTTTTCAACAAATATGTTCTGAATAAAATAGTAATATTAATGAATTATACACATACTTACGTATGTCCGCCTACTTCATGTAACGAATATTGTTTTGAATGATCAAGATTTCCTACAATTTGTGTACAGATGAAGTACCCTATGCATCACCATCATCATCATCATACCATATTCGCTCCGCATGTAGAGCATATGGATTCCACAAACTGCCTCCAGGCTAAGCGATGGGCCACCACCTCCCGTGCATCGTCCTAAGTAAAGTCCACGTCCCGCAGCTCTGACGCAAACTGTCGGTGAGATGTCAACAGTGGATGTCCAGGACATCCTGATGCCTTGTAAAATGAGCAAGCATGGTTAAAGCTCTTGGGAGGAATACGTAGTATATGGCCTAGCCAACCAGAACGGCTTCACCGGATGACAGTAGATACCGGGGGTTTCTGCTTCCGTTGCTCACCTCTGTATTCCTTACAAACCACCGCACACTTATTATTCTTCTAAGGCACCTATTCTCAAAACTCAGAAGTCAACTGTTTGGGCCCTGGTTACTGCTTGGATGCCATGATGAGTATTATATTGAATATGCCATCACCATATTTCTACTATTATTTATTTTATTTTTTTATTTTTTATTTTATTTTTAAAAATAAAAGAAATATATGCAATCTTATGATATTTGCACATATTTCAATTTGTAAATACTATTTTCAATAAAGCCTAAGCGGCTTGTGCTTGAAAATAGGAATCGAGTCGTGTCAAAGTGGGGATTCGAACCGACGATCTCTGGACTCAGAGACCGCGACGCCACCCACTGGGCCACCACCCGTTCAAGGGCACTGATTGCTTTTTACAAAATTCAATTTCATAATATAAAAATTAGTTGGTAGTACACATACTTACTTCCTTAAAGGTTGTATTAAATGAAGAGCATCTATGAAATAGCTTACAAAATACCTAAATTTAGCTGAAAATAAATTAAAAAGTTATAAATCAAAAGATGGTGATGCATAGATGAAGTCGTAATACGGTGTTTAGTGTCTAAATACCTCGAATGTTTATTCTATTTATGTAGTTCTAACATTTATATCGTCTTATTACATTTTAATGAGGATTTTTTTATTTCACATAACAATAACTATGCAGTGATTGTGTATCTCACTGCTGAATCACTAAAAATAACTTTAATATTTTTAAAAAATATTTCATTTTATATTCCTACAGAGATGAGGTAGAATTTTTCCCAAATTCTGGAATAAGGATATTCGAGCGTTTACAGGGCTTATGACCTGTCATTGGCTGGGTTAAGTGGCCACTTTACGTACTACAACATTCCCTATTCCGCTTATTAGCGAATATCCACACCAGGTAACATTTTTGATTTTGTATATGTGTTACAAATCGAAAACCATTCACCAGTGCGTAACTGGCTCCATCTTTGCATTGATTTAAGTATTTGAACACACCCAAAATGTTGTGTAAAAAAAATATTTTTTTAAAATGTCTTGAGTTACGCAAATTCCAATTTCCAAAAAAAATTACTGCATTTTTTCTAAAATTAATAAGGATGTACCACTTATATACTCTGTGTCTTCAAAACGATTAAGGTTACAAGTAAGTAGGTGCCAGTAACGTATATTTTCCCAAGGTTCTATAAGTATTCTGGAATGAACTTGTCTGTTCAGCACTACTCGAGAGGGAGGAAACTATTCTATCCGATTTATGAAAGCTTAGGTACTCCTTCCCTTGTAATTTACATTCCTTTTACCAATTTTTTTAAGGAAATTTCGTTTGATAAGGGAAAACGAAAATGAAATGTTACTCGCTAACTTAAGCCATCACATTTTTTGCTCTCAAAGATATTGAAAAATGGCTTCGAAAGCGAAGAATAGAGTCATGTGAGGATTATGAAATTGCTTGAGGTAATATATTTTTTATAATAGTTAGCACGTAACATATAATCTTTTTTATCGAAAAAAAAAGCTTTTTTGTAGCAGCAATAATTATAGTCGCTTCGGATTAAGAATTTCTGTCTTAAATTTAACAAAATTCTTAAATTTATCACAAATCGCTTTCTATAGTCTAGGACAGTAAGTTATTCCCATAAGTTAAAACTGGTCGAAATTATTTAAAAAAACTAAGGGTCGGTTTTCTAAACATTCATTTGTAATCTTATAGGCTTGCACTCACCATTTTTAGGTTTGGAATAAAAACTTTGATTTTATAATTATTATTATTATTAGTAAACCATAGTATGATAATTAAAATGTTATATTTGATTTATTGGTAGATATTGGTTGGCTTAATTGTTTAATTTATAAATTTATATATATTTGCTAGGATGGCGATGTTAGGGTTTATTAAGTGGATAGTTTGTAATATAATATTGAGTATCCCCTTATTTATTTGAAGATAATTATTTTAGGCCCTTCCTATGATATACATACTTAAAGTCATATTTCATAAAAATACCTGAAAGCCCTCTAAGGTTAGCGTGTAAAATAAAAAAGTGTGATATAAAGCCAGACAACCAACTTTTAAATCATAACACTTTGGACTCTTCTACATTATATATTTAGTTATAATAAAATTTATTATTAGTCAATACAGTAATCAGTATCATACAAAGAATGTATTGTTATCAGAGACATGTTATGTTATTGTTATGAATTTTGTACATAATAACACATTTTTCACGGATTTGTTATTTATAATCCCGAGGTCTTATTTTTCTCCTGTTCATAGCCGAACCATTGAGTTCTGAGAGGAGGCATGAAATCGACCTATTCTTCAAAATAACACCTGAGATCAAATGAGAAATGTAACACACGGGTCGCTTTCACCAAATAAGCACGATATTTGGGGAAACCAAAATAATATTTCTCCATAACATATCACCCCCCCCATAAGATATTTTTCATGGACAGCAAAAATATTTATTGAGATAAGTAAATGGTACAAAATAAATTATTTACCAAATACTAAAATACAAGAATTTTTTTTTTACAAATGCGAATACGTACAGGAATTTCAGATTGGGACTAGAGGCGAATACAATTAAGTATGTGTTTTTACTTTTTTACATTTTTAAAACATTTTATAATCGAATCAATCAAATACTTCATGACAAATGAGTTCATTCACTTACCAATATATGTAAATCAAAATTTTATTACTAGTTTCAATAGATTTTACAACTTTCAAAATGTGATAAATTTTCACTGAAAATTATATTGAAAGCGGACTAGAGTAATTCATAAGATGTAAGGAAAACAGGAAAAGAGATGTAAATGGATTTTTACTATACTTTTATCGCATAAAAGTCCATCTTTCTTCTTAGAAAACTTTAAAAGAATCGGATCGAATGTATTATATCATACATTTGTATTTTGCAGTGAAAAAAAGACAACTATAATAGATACATATTATGTATCTTTCACTTTCTAATACATTTTTATCATTCTGTTTCCCTCTAACAATCTTCCTGGGACTAAGACATGACAAGAAACCGAAAAAAATTGCCTTTCTTAGTTTATTCATTGGTTAAAACATGATGTTACAATTAATTATACAATTGTATTTTAAATATGAATGCATAATTTTTCTTATTGTTTTGAAAGTTTAAAAACAAAACATCCTACATTTCGATCAAATATTCACTAGAAGGGAATTTATTAAATTCCACAAAGACTCCAGCACTTAGACCAATACACGAAACGTGTGACGTAGATGTCTAGTGATGACGTTGATGTCTATTGATGACGTATTAATGACGTAGTGGGTAACTAGACACCTCAGACACGGTAGTATTTTTCAAGTATGGAATGTCATTTCTCTGAAATTCTCGTTCAAAGATTTTACAACATATTTATTCCTTGTACATAGTGTATTTTTCTACGCCTTGCTTCAATATTTGACAACGTATTTTATTCGTATTTTCCGGAAACGAGATCTTTGATCATTTCCTGGGACGCTTTTTCCTGGAATTATCCATTATTGATATCCACGCGGAAAATAAAAACTTATTTAAGGAAAAAAATATTATTTTCTATTGTAGTAGGTATTAATATTGGTTTCTTGTTAAATTCTGATGAGAGTGAATCTCAATGTCTGTACAAAACTCCGCCTCATGGTGCAATGGTTAGCATATTGGACCACCATGCATGAGGCGCGGGTTCAATTCTGGTCGGGAATGATTCTAAATACTTTTTTAACTTTGATTTTTTTACCGAAAAATTTAATATATGATTAAACCTTTGACTGGCTCTGAGAAGCGTAATGTCTGCTGATCATCATGCCTTCATGTAATAAAATTATCAAGATTACACAGCGCTTGGTGTACTAATGCAGTGCGCTATGCACCAGTAAGTGCTGATAAGGGAAAGTAGTTGTAGAATAAAAGTCGCTGGGCTCTGGATCTGGGATCGATTTCGAGTAAAAAATTTTTTAACAAATAAATAAATAAAAAAAATAAAAATGGGTTTGTTGAGTCACAAACAATACATAAAAATACTACAACTTTAGTATAAAGAAAATATCATTTCGTAACGACACAATTGTGCTATTTTTATGTCTTAGCGGCCTCTATTTATGGGGAATAGTTAAACATGAAATAATTCAATAATTCCACTAGGCCTAATGCTTAAGGACAAGAATAAAAGTCGCCAGAAAAGTGATAAATTTATGTTATCGCACTCCTAAAGTTCGCCCTGTAAAGCGTGTCAGCTTTCTCATTCGCTGGGTACAGCGTAATCACAAAATTAGACCCTTAAAAAAATATATCGTTACGACCCCGCACACATATAATAAGATGTGACTATTTGAGGCCTGATTCCGGAATTTTTTCACAGTTTCAAATCACAAAGTCATTTTTGTAAATATCGGTTTTAAATTATTGTATTTAACTATGCTCAAATTTGAATCCAAAAGGTTTTTTTTATTGAAAAAAACTATCGTAAATTTTATGAAAGTTTAGCTTTATGTAACTTTTGAACAGTTTAGCTTTATAGGGTTAAATTCAATGCCAACAAATGCGAGAGCTTCAATGCAGGTCAAAAACATAGTTTATGCGGTGTTTTAAGTCAATTGCGATACTGTTCACGACATGTTTTTAATTAAGTCACTCATCATTTTTAAAGCTCAGCTTACGGTTTTGAAGTCGAACGAATCCAGTGTAGGGCCCTGAAAGCCGTTAGGTTAACGATTGTTATAAATTTTGAAATCTCTTCAGTAACTTTTATGCGTCTTTCGATGTTACCGCAATAAGATGAACCGGGTTATGATCTTGTGTTTTATTCCGACTTGACTTGGGAGGATGCACGGGAGCTGGCAGCCGATCGCTTAGCCTGGAGGCAGTTTGTGAAATCTACATGCTCCACATAGGGAGCGGATATGGTATGATGATGATGATGATGATGATGTTATATTCCGAAAAGGAATCACTATAAGGGGGATTGGAACCTAGAGATCACCAAAATAGTCATCATCATCATCATCATATCAGCCTGTGAGGGTCTCCTGCTGGATATACATCTCTCCCTACCGCTTCCACTCCTCCCGACCCCGCGCCTTCTACAGTCTTCCAGTAAATTTAAATCGTGATAAGTTTGTAAACTGATATCGTCCACTAATTTCATATATTTCCTTAAGGTCTCGAATTTCTCGAAGTCTCCGCACCAGAAAACGTTTCCTCCATTTACTGTCCGTCATTCTCACTATGTGACCAGCCCATTTCCACTTCAACCAAATCGAATCCAATAGTTTAAGAAATAAGGACTTTCTAAAAATGATTTAAAAATTTACGGTAGGTACCTTTTGTGTGAATAAATTTATGGTACAAAAATTCGCTTTGTAATTATAACATGCACATTGCACATTCTTGAACATCGTGTTAATAAAAAATCACAAAGACCGAATGAGTTGATTGTGAAAAATCATGATATTCTTAATATCAAACTCTTGCTAAAGATTTAACGAATTGAGCTTAATTTAATTGCAAATTTTATATCTTTCAAAGCGTTTTCCATGAATCCTATTTTGAAAGAGTTTATGTATACAAACTACCCTTTAGCATCAAAAAAGGTAAGGGTAAGCAAATTCACTGAGCAGGAACTATCCCGGAGATTTTTGACCTAAGAAACCTACCCTTTATCCATAAATATATATTATACAAACTACCTACAAAAAGGTACGTTTTACCTCAACACTTCATAATGTACGGGTTTATTAGAATGAAGAAGAATAAATCAAACGTGAATCCCTTTAAGAATTTTGTTGAAGAATATTTTTCTTTTGCGCACAAAACTTAAAAATATCTGGAATGTAATTTTAATAGGGGAAATTATTTCAAAATTGGGTACTTAAGGAAGAATTGTTGTAGAAGTCACAGGAATATAAATTTAAATTAGGATTACTAGAGAGCTATCTCAAGGATTTAAAAAAATAAAAAATAAATTCTATTATAATGAACAAACCCATGGAAATGAAAATGTCAAACGCTATGAATTTACGGTTTTGGCCCAGTATCTGGGTAAAATCGGGTACTAAACCTAACCAAGCCCAAGTCGTCATGCTGCCAACCCATGCATCTTTCGTAGATCCACTTCTCACAGCTTATATACCCTAACCAACCCTCGTTCAGCCCCGACGTGCAGTACGGTGTGTATGAGAATATTACCTATACATTATTATGATGTATTTATCATTTGAGTCGTTTTCACTTCCTAATGATGGATCATTGTTAATTTCCTTCTTTGTTTTATTGCTGTTAAAATTAAAACAACGTTAAGTTTCTAATTTCTTCATTTGATTATGATCTCTTCAACTCAGATTTGTACTACTGGGTACTATCTGGTTTTACCCCAAACAGTTTTGCCCCGTGGTTTTAAGCCACAAAAATAATAACCCAAATACACCATGTTATTTATTATATTTTTGAAAGTGTAAAATGTTTTTAAGATAGAAGATAATCACTGTCAAACATATTTACTTAGCTATTTACCTTTTTTTTATCATATACTTAAAAGTTTTTTGAAAATTAGATCTACGAGTAACATGGAAAAAAGTAAATAAATTTTTGCTGAGGAACCTTCTAAACGTGCACGCACCACGTCAATCATTGGTTAAGTACAATGTTACTTAACTTAAAGAAAATTGCTATGGTTCTGAGTTCATAAAATACCAGTATTATAGCTATTTTAAGAAAACTTATTTTGTAATAAATGAGATATGTTATTGTATATAAGAACAGATACGATGTAAAAACGGCCAATTTTTCTGATGGAATTCGTATTTTTCCGAACCACTGTGCTTTTATAAACATTTGATAAGTCATATTTTTGTTTGCAGACAGACAATATTAAAGATATTGTATCTGTTTTATTGACTTTCTGTCTTTGTCTGGCGTTTTTTAGGCAAATATTGGCAAGATAATGTCTTGCATTGTGTACTTGATCCATATAATTTTCAATATTTTTTTATTCTTCAATATAAAACCATTTTCAGAATTATTACCGAAACTTGTCCAAAATCTGATATAAATTTCATTAATGGATAGAGGTTTAATTATAAGTTATTTCTGTAGCTGGTATTCTTGCTGGAAATTTGCCAGCAGTTTTCGTTATTACTACGGGATGTGGACCTAATGGGGAGACGTACGGGAACTGGCAGTTGATTGCTATGCTTAGAAACAGTTTGTGAAATCTACTTCCTCCGCATAGAGAGGGATATGAGATGAGTAAAGGAACGTTTCATTAAAATAGCTACAATTTAATGTATATTTGACTTGTGTTTCAAATAAATACTAGATATCCATATAATTTTACAATATTTTGTGTATGATTTATTGTTTCATGTGAGATTTAAAATATGTAGATATTAAACATTAAAAAACCATTGTTTTCCTTAAACGAAAAGTAATTACGTTTTAATTTGATCTTAATATCATAAGTATCTTAATAAATTGTAAAAAGTAATATTGTAGTAACACATGTCTTATAAATCAGGAAAAGACTATTATAAATTATTTTGTACATAAACTTTTAACTATAAATTATTTTCTTCTCTAAAGGGCAAAAAATAAAAAATAAATTAATATTAAGCCACCGTGAATGAAAAAGGACAAAGAAAGTAAAAATTTTATTTAAAAATCACGTACTTGGAGAATAAAATAAAAGTTAAGGCTGGAAGAAAATATTAAAGTTGAAACGATCTCTTTCAGAAATTTTCTTTGTAAAATGCTGTAAGTTTTATTAGGTTATTGTTTTAAAAATGCTACAAAAAGCGTTTTTCCGATTTTCAATTAGGTAACATTTTTTGAGCAGACGGAGGTGAAACGCCAGGTTTCCTAATCAATCAGTAAATATATCTGAAATTCTTTTAAATGTAGCCATTGCAAAATTTTACTTGAATTCTTAACAATAACATGTTTTGTACACAGTTTAATAATATGTTGTCTTGATTTTTTTTTGGTCCAGTATTTTCGCAGTGGTAATAAATACTAAACAGTACACATACTCACATAAATACAAATACACACACCCTCACACACCCTCTCACACTCTCACACACACACACATACTCAAATGCTAAATTAAAATAAAACCCAAGTCGAAGATAAAAGACAGCAGAAGAAAGGGAATAAAAAAAAACACTTATTGAAACAAAACAAGATACACTTCACTTGGTGTATCAATGCAGTGCTTTATGCACCATTATATAGCGGAAAAGAAGGGAAAATAATAGTAAATATAAGTCTTTTTCAGCCAACTCTACCGAATTTTTAAAGCTAATCCGAGAAATTTAATGGATTCAGTTTTAACTGAAAAAAAGCGGAAGATGGAAGGTTAAATACGTCATAAACACATTCCCAACCTGCTTGAGTAGCTGGCCCAAATTTACAGTTTGCTTTAGTAGCTGGCCCAAATTTACAATGATAGGGATATTAGTAATTCTACTTCTTTTTTAGTCGTTAGTTACCACTACCCCCCCGCCCTGCCATGGCCCCCCCATGCCCATGCCCAGAGAAGACGTGGCCGCAACCCCAGCTGAGTCCAAAGGAAGGAGGGGGTTGAAAGGATTAATGAGGATCGGAGATTGTGGGGTAATTCTTACTCTCTACTCCATACAAACATATTTATATTGCCTGGTTTATGAGTAAGACGCTGTATAGATATTTTAAACTGTCCAACTTAAAGACCGTAAACGTTAGCCAGAACCAATAATAAGTTTCGATTGGGATACCAAATATCAGATATCAAACAATACCTCTTTAGCAACGTAAATCTTTGTTAAATCATTAATTTATAAGAACTTAATACATGTTTCTGTTTGTGAAAGAGAATAGAAAGGTTCTTCTTTGATTTACGGGAAATGGATAACAAGTTAGGATAACACGTAATAGAAGTTTAGGCTTTGATAAAGATTTACTACAGAAACCCACGTGTAACTTCGGTTACCCATTTGAACTTAGATGCCGATATGAACAAATCAAGGCACGTGCTAACTAGTAGGTACCTGTATTATGTTTGATCAAACCCTAATGAACTATTATCAATAAATTTAGCTCCACCTCGTGGTGAAGCAGTAGCGTGTTGTGCTGCTTGCATGAGGTCGTGAGTTCAATCCCCGACAATTCCCGATGGGGGTCAATATGAAATATTTTTTTTCATGTGATTTCCATCTTCTATGTGAAGCGTAAGATCATCTTGTTTTCATGTAATAAATGATCATGATCATGGCCACTTGACGTATTACATTCCCCATTTCGTTAATTAGCGAATATCAACACCACCTAATATTTTTAATTTTTCTTATACTTCCTTATATTACGTGCTCGCAACACATCCACCTTTGATGGGATACGCCATCTATGTATTGAAAGTGAAGTCAATAATGATTGACTGAAGAGATCCTATTATGCATTTGTATTTTTTTTTTACACAATAACCTATATAATGATATTATCTTTATTTACCCATACTACCGATGAAGTGCCCTATGCGCCATTAGGTGCGAATAATGAAAAGTAGTAATAGTAGTTACCCTTATTATGTTTTTTTACATTTCCTTTTTTTACAAATTTACAAAAAATGCTCTACCGCAGTTTTTTGTGTTTCATGTGAAGTGGTAGGTAGTAAATCCATGTCATAAAATATCAAGTATTATGAAGTACCTATTGCAGCGTTGAGACTAATTTTAAAGGATGAAGACTTAGTATTTTAGTATTGTCAGTAAGAACCTATATAAAACAATTTGTCACGTAATCATTAATTGTCAAAAGGCCCCCATATTTACATAAAACCGATACCTTCAAATTAAATATTTTTAAATTTTCCTTTCATCTTTTCCAAAAGTCTCGATTTCGAAATTCTTTATTTGCATTCCTAAAAATAGAATTTAAATTACAAAGATCTTTATTTTTCACCCTTTGCAAAATAAATGCAAAGCATTGATGTGGCAAATACGGATGAATAGCTGAAATTTCGAAACGATTACTATGTATCAGAAAAATCTGATAACAGACCATTACGAAAATAGAGTATACTTAGGACAATAAAAAACAGTTTTTATCATACAGCATTTTCGTATTAACACTTTTAAACCAGCCAAGTGTAAAATGTGACCCATTGTACCTTTCGCATTTTCTTTAGTAATGGAAATTACATTCACTTCATTACTTACAACAAATCTTTCTCATTCTTAAGAGAAGTTCAGAAAAGTTGCTTTCTCTCAACTTCTCTGTAACAAGTTGAAACTGTTCTTCGAACAATCTTAACAGAAAAACTGCACTCAACTACGAGAAGCTAATTCAGATTAAAAGGCTTATGAAATTCTAGTGAAAAAGCAGTTTTATAAAAAATATTCATCACCACAGCTCTGTAATAACCCATTACCCATAATTGTACAGAGGCAATGAAGTTCTGAAAGTAAATATTTATATTTACAGTTTTTTGTACCTTGTGTATACATGGTGTAACAAAACTCGTAGTGTAACCCGATAACTGGTGAATCAACATCATATTTGGAGTCAAATGTGAAATATGACTTTTAAGTCTGAGCTTTAAAAAAAATTATTCTCAAAGAAGCTTTTATAAATACCGCAGATTAAGTAAAATTGCGAAAATTATTTTTACAAATGCAGTGTTTTAAGTTTGTTTTCTAAATAGAAATTATTAATTTGACTAAATAAATTATATTTAATAACAATTTGCAAAAAATTTTCGAAAAAAATACAACCTACTGAATTTTCTCGAAAACTATGGGTCAAATTTTAAAAAAATTTATGTAGTGTCATGTTATTCTCCCGCCTCTCGTAAGAATGACATTCCTGACTTCCTTTTAACTGATAAAAAATAGCAATTTAACTTTTGACCCCGTTATTCTACCTTATTTCATTACCACAGAATCTGCTCTATGGTAAGTGAAATCTCGTTCTGAGCTTTTTCGTCTATGATTCCTTCTTGCAAAAATAACTGTCATGGCGAACGGCCGCATTTATTTTCTATTCAGGCCGACCCGGCATAAATCCTGGGGAATGAAGACGTAAATCGTAAGCGTTATAGCTTTTTAATATTAACTTCCATCCCCGAATCAAAACTACGTACTACAGCCCAGTCACTTTAATCTTTTCAGGTCTAATTCCCTCCCTTTATACCCTTCTTATATTACCATGACATAATATTATAATATTATAATTTAAAAATGGCCTAGACACTGATCCGTGTCTAGTTATCAGCTAGTTACCGAGTGTCACACGCTGACCGGTACATCACGGAACGCAGATATTATCCCATATCCGTCATCGCTCACGCGTGAAATTCCGGATCACGTGTGAGGATATTTTTACAATTTGATGCCTCAAAGGACTAATTAACAAAGCTTCACCTCGTGCATGTCCTGATGTGGACACTGCACACTGACGATACATGGATTCTTCACCTCTCTTCAAAATTTCACCTCTACATAAAATTAAAATTCTTAACCTCAAAATCACTTCGTTCATCTCAACACTAGACTGCTTTTTCTTCAATCTTCGACGTACAACTTTTCATTTGTAAATTCCAGTATGAATGATTCGATGGATGGATTCATTTACTTAAGTTTTCAACCTATATTTGCAATTATATCTTTATCATACCTTGTCAAAAATTATAACCTATATACTTACCGTGCCTAACACATCATCTTAATCTTGTAAACATACTTATATTCTAATTACACACATTGAATTTCTATAGCTTTGTTTTATTTATATTCTGAACTCTGTGGTATTTAAATCCTTGCTTACTTTTATAAATTTTCGTGAGTCTTTTGCTAACTGATTGAGCTATGCAGGTGAGCGTCTAAGGTTGTTGAGCCAATCAGGTAAGCCTCTCAGCCTCTACGTTACAATGTCACCTTTAACGCGGGGCCAAGTTCACCCTGTCTTTAATAATTAACCCTGACTTTACTTATTGTATGTAATCTTTGACTCACTGGCGCCCATTTATCTCTATAAACTTCTATAATCTTTGAAATCATCCCACACAGACGGTAAGAATGTAAATAAAACTTATATTATTATTATATTTATATATTATGTCAAAACCTCTATCTCATTCCCTTCCCAAAAATCCCTAACCTCTGAACGTGCCAAGAAGGAGGACATGGCAGAGCGATCTGATGCTGCAACCGGATGCGAGGACTAGAGTAGGCGTGCTGCTATGACGTTTGAACGCTACTTCAACCCTGCAGCCAAGAAGGAGAACATCTGACAAAGAATCAGGTGAAATCGCTCATTATTGAGTTCTATTTTTGTTTATTTTTCTTTTCTTTCTAATCAATTTTCTGATACAGAAAGCTACTGGTGATTTACTTTCCTATGAGAATACAAATTCTCTAAAATTAAGTCAGACATTATATGTCTACTTATGTTTTTTTGTTCTGCTAACATACTGATGCAGAAGACATCACATTGTGTGGCTATTTTGCATGTCACAAATATGCTGTAGGCTGGCATGATCTTGGTTATTTATTTTCTTTTTTTTTGAGAAAAAAATAACACAATCTCTCAAAAAGTTATATTTTTTGGACAAAATATCTACTATATGCATTTGAACATGAAGGTAGAATTTTTTTTTGTTAAATTAAGTTTGTCACAAACTTGATGGAAAAAGCTGGCGTGGGTAGAATGAAGACACTCTTGTGGCAACCTTGATACAATACACTTGTGCTGTGAGAAGTTTGATTCTCATCTTGTTTTTTTTTTCTTTTGCTGAATTCTGAGTAAAAAGAAGTTTTATCTTTTATATTATTGAACCAGCTGGAAGTGAATCTATTTCAGTAGTGAAAAAAAAGCTGAATTATCTAATATTTTGCAGAATAGTTTTCTGTGAAATAACTTGTGTTTGGAACATTGTATTCTGAACAACATTTTTTTTTCCTCTTCAATATTATATTGAATCTTACATCTTGTGCGGTGCTGTGAACGTTACTTCCTTGTACTGAAGATTATTGTGGAAAATCATTCTATGATAACCTGTAAATTTTACAAATAAACTTGTAAAATCAACTTTTACCAATTCTACCTACCTACATGTGGAGTGTAGATTGTTTGTACAATCATCTAATGCCATGAGGCAAATTCTTACTATTAACTATTTTTAAAGTTAATACATCTTTTATAAATACAGGATTGACTTTTCCTTTATTTATTCTTTATGCCTTTTCGCACAGTGGGCAAACTATGACATTTTTGGTAAAAGCATGGATTACTGAGATATTTTTTTAAATTACAGACGACGAATTGGAAAGTTTAACTATTGGAGGAACTAAATGGAATATGGAGCTGCTATTAACAAATTCTCTGAGAACACGCACCGTGGCCGACGACACTTCGTCAGCAAAATTATACAGGTATGTACGTTTTGATATTATAACATATCGTTTATTTAACTTATTTTGAACTCTCAAAATCTATTTTTTATTTAAAATTTTTCTTTCGCTTGGCGAAACTTTTTTCGTTGATTATGAGTGAAATCAGAACTCACTCCTGAGACAACGATGGATGAAATAGGAAATGTTATGGAGGAAAATGATAACTCTGCTTTTTGAAAGAATTTTACAGCTCATTGCCTGTAATCAGAAACACTTGGAAATGTTTTTCTAATTTATTTTTCTGAACATAATTTGTTTTAATAGTGACATCTATGTTTGTTTCTTACATTCTAGTCGTGGGTTCGATTTACAATTAAAAAAACCTTAAACATTCCATTCACGGAAAAATAAATATTGCACTTGTTAAATATTCAAATTTAAAAATAGTAAATGCAGTCGTATTCAATATATCCTTATATATTTAAATTGCTTGAAAACTTTTATTTGCTAAAAATGCAATTGTTAATAACCTTGTTTACTATTTTTAAAATGTGAATAAATCTAGTGCGACATCTATCGTCGACAATAGAATAATTATTTATGGAGTTTATTTATCTGTCATATTTAGGTCATGACGCATGAATTACTCGAATCACGTACAATCTATTTTTAGAATGTTGTTGGGTCATTGATCGGTTATTGCTTAAACTGGTTTTTGAATGCGTTTATGAATAATAATAAAATATATTTCATTACACTGTGAGATGATGGTCAATTCAAATTATTAAATTTAATGCGATGTTGTTACATGCAAATCTTATATGGCCTGGAAATCTTTTTTGAATATATTTCTTTTGTTTTGAAAAGTTTACTCTACTTAAATATACGTTTGATATGCATGGTGCATAGGGCATCCATGTACTATCATCTTTTGCTTTAGAAAATTAATTTTTTTTTCTTTTGAAAATTTTTTTTTTGTTCGCTTAAGGCGGATGCCTAGACAATGTTTTTCATCATTGTATTGGTGCATAGGGCACGATGCCTGCTTCAATATAAAATCGGTGAATGCCTTGTTATCTTGTGTAAATGTGTTGTTCTGAAATTTTCGTCTGAGAAATTATCTTTAATTATGATGGTTGTGGTTAGGCAGAATACTTGATGGAATGCAATTGGGCGCGTGCCTGTATTATTCTCGTATTATGTGTAATGGATGTATTCTTTTTTGAAAGGATTTTTTTTTGATTGTATTATGTGTTCGTAATACTGTACTGTGAGTCTTGTGTTTCCCACTGGAAACGATTTTGTGTGTTTTCTCGCTTTTGCTCGAGAAAATTCTCTTCTTGTGTACATTACGATCGGTACGCGAAGGAAAAAACGCGTATCGCTGTGTATCTTCCTTGTTTTCTGTTGCAGGACATCTCTTATTTTTGAGGGTGCGATCCTAGAAGCGATTGCATTGCCTTGTTTTTCTGAAAAACTTTCTATGAAATAACCACCACGCTCTGGGGGGTTTATTTAGTATCTTCTTTACACGAGAGCCTCTGTAGTAGGGAGGGCTGACAATGTTCCCGAAGACTTGCGCGATACCAGTAGACAGGTAAAAACAGTCTAGAATAGAAAAAGTTACATTAGATTGTGTTTGCAAATCACAATTAGCTTGAGGTTTGCGTCTATGGCTAAAACGTTGCATTTACTCGAACCTAATAACATTTATCTTTAGGAAACTTGGTGTTTTTTTACAAACTGCTTTGGCAGTACATCATTCTTTTTTCTTGCAAGTCAATTCAAATAAACAATAATCAACTTCGGTTCGCTTTGATCTAATGTTTGTTTCAAGTGCACCATGCAGACTCTGGAATCTGTGAGTTTCACGACACAATAATACATTATCTTAAAATGTAATATGAAAATTAATAAACTGTCAAATTAAATATTTAAATTCTTATCTTATCTAGCAAACTTTCACTGGGAATTTTCTACTTGCAAGAGAAAAATGAATGTTTCTTTTAATTAAATCTGTTTACCTTCTAATGTAGTGTAAGTACAGATTGTTCTTCATAAGTTTATTATCCGTCCTTAGTATAGGACTATGAAACTCTTGACAGTAGGTGAGATTTTCGTAGATTCTTGTTGTCAAGAAGAAAAACAGTTTGCTCAATAAATCATTTGAAATAAATACTCAAAAAACAACATTCCTAAAACATTCCATTTATTAACTCTTGCCCCTTAGTTTTGATTTTGCAATGCTAGCTAAAGGAGACGTCTGGAGGTGTGAATTGCAAAATTAATCTGTAATAAATATCAATCCTTGATGTGATATTGATTTCAATTGATAAAGTAGAAATTTACCTGTTTTCTTTTTGCACAAACCTTTCAACGTGTAGATAGTTTAGCTATTATGCTATTCCTTATCTTGTTTCTTGATAATGATGTTTTTGTCTTTGTAGTGTATCACGTTGTCAACAACCTTTTCGTTTGACCTCCGTTTTTTCTTTGTACAAAAAATGTGTACGTTTATAGTTATACAATGTGTATAAAATTTCTCTAAGTTTTTGTTTACTAAACATAATGTTAGAATTATAGAACAGCTGTGTGTGTCATGCTGTGGTATTTTTATGATAATTAATCTTAGGTGCTAGAATTGCACACAATCACTGAGGACAAGGTGTCCGCCAACCCAAAAACATTCTGGAGTTTTCATCTCAAAACAGAATGCATTGTTTTAACTTGTTTTTTGTATTAAAAATAAAAATAAAGTCAAATCTGGAGTGTAGTCTCCAAAAAGAACGCTTTGTTTACTTTTGTTAAAGGACAGCTTCTGAAGTCGAGGGTTACTAAACCTAAAAATGTTTCGACAAAGAACTGCTCAAGGCGGCGCTCGTTTTGCTATAGGGGAACATGTCCCAAGCAAAGCCAGTTCTCCAAAACCAAATTTACTAGATGGTCCCAAGCAAGTGACTGAAATATCTACGTACTTTATTTTAGAATTTCTATGTGATGTAATAATTTTGTATGTTTCAGAATTCTACTATTTCCTTGTGTACCTTCGAACCAAGGGCACAGAGGAAATTACTAATACAACTTGGTAACCCATATTTTGTTTGTAGTACGTATGTTTGATTCTTACTCCAAAACTTCATCTTCAAATCTCTAATAGTAACTTCTTGAAATCTTTTTTGTTTATCGAGGAAGGGAGTGTTGTCATGTTATTCTCCCGCCTCTCGTAAGAATGACATTCCTGACTTCCTTTTAACTGATAAAAAATAGCAATTTAACTTTTGACCCCGTTATTCTACCTTATTTCATTACCACAGAATCTGCTCTATGGTAAGTGAAATCTCGTTCTGAGCTTTTTCGTCTATGATTCCTTCTTGCAAAAATAACTGTCATGGCGAACGGGCCGCATTTATTTTCTATTCAGGCCGACCCCGGCATAAATCCTGGGGAATGAAGACGTAATCGTAAGTGTTATAGCTTTTTAATATTAACTTCCATCCCCGAATCAAAACTACGTACTACAGCCCAGTCACTTTAATCTTTTCAGGTCTAATTCCCTCCCTTTATACCCTTCTATACTTACCATGACATAATATTATAATATTATAAATTTAAAAATGGCCTAGACACTGATCCGTGTCTAGTTATCAGCTAGTTACCGAGTGTCACACGCTGACCGGTACATCACGGAACGCAGATATTATCCCATATCCGTCATCGCTCACGCGTGAAATTCTGGACCACGTGTGAGGATATATTTACAATTTGATGCCTCAAAGGACTAATTAACAAAGCTTCACCTCGTGCAGGTCCTGATGTGGACACTGCACACACTGACGATACATGGATTCTTCACCTCTCTTCAAAATTTCACCTCTACATAAAATTAAAATTCTTACCTCAAAATCACTTCGTTCATCTCAACACTAGCCTGCTTTTTTTCTTTAATCTTCGACGTAGAACTTTTTAATTGTAAATTCCAGTATGAATGATTCGATGGATGGATTCATTTACTTAAGTTTTCAACCTATATTTGCAATTATATCTTTGTCATACCTTGTCAAAATTTATAACCTATATACTTACCGTGCCTAACACATCTTCTTAACCTTGTAAACATACTTATATTTTAATTACACACATTGAATTTCTATAGCTTTGTTTTATTTATATTCTGAACTCTGTGGTATTTCAATCCTTGCTTTACTTTTATAAATTTTCGTGAGTCTTTTGCTAACTGATTGAGCTATGCAGGTGAGCGTCTGAGGTTGTGGAGCCAATCAGGTAAGCCTCTCTCACCCTCTACGTTACAGTACATTAACTGATATTTTCCGCTTGTACATCGACTTTGGTTCCACAAAGTATATTATTCAACCTAGGTTACACCTAATAAAATGGAAAAAAGCCTACTAGTTTTCTCTACCATACCATCTGTGCTGAGAAAATATGGAAATCTGATAGTTCTAATCAAGAATTTTATATAACGTTTTGTAGCCTAAATATCCAACAACAAAATTTTAAACATTTTGGGCGTGTTCAAATACTTGAACACAAATCTGGATTTTATCCCAGGACGGGAGTACGTATAACTACTACTTTCCCTTATCCGCACCCAATGGTGCATAGGGCACTGCATTGGTACACCAAGTGCAGTGTATCTTTATCATTTTTATTACATAAAGGCAAGATGATCAGTCTTACGCTTCAGTACCCATCCAAGGTATCACACATGAAAATTAGTATGAAAGTCTCATGTAAATAAAACCATTCATGTTGACCCCCTACGGGAATCGAACCCGCGAACTCAGGCACGGTAGCCAAATGCGCTACCACTATGCTACGAGGCGGACAAAAGGTTTATGAGTATTTCATTTTATATCCCTACAGAGATGAGGTAGATTTTTTTCAAATTCAGGAATATGGATATTCGAGCGTTTACAGGGCTTATGACCTGTTATTGGTTGGGTTAAGTGGCCACTGTATGTAGGTACTACAACATTCCCCATCCCGCTTATTTAGCGAATATCCACACCAGGTAACTTTTTTTTTGTGTATATGTTACGAATCGAGAATCATCCACCAGCGAGTTGAAAGCTCCATCTATGCATTGATATTGAAGTTAAGTATTTATTCGCAAATTACTTAATTTTTGTAATTAAGACTCTGAACGAGTTAAATTAAGTAACCTTTACACTTAACCCAGCCAATGACAGGTAATAAACCCTGTAAACGCTCGAATATCCATATTCCAGAATTTGAAAAAAATCTACCTCATTTCTGAAGGGATACAAAATGAAATATATAACAAAATTATCATTCTTTTACATAAGTATAGTGCAGCTATTTTGTGTAAAAAAAACATTATACAGCTAGCATTTGGCTAAACAGTGATACTTAGTAGGATATTATATATTATATTATTAATTTGGAGCGGCTTGACATTGGTGTAGCGCCTACACTCAGCAATATTTTGGTTAAAACATTAAAAAACGAATGTTCGTAACAAAGGTTGAATAATTCATTATCTCTGCATGGTCATTAGTTTTTTATTGAATTTATAAAATTTTGTTTAAATTTTTCAACGTTTTAAATTCATTAAGCCAAAACAAACAGTTTTAAATTTTCAAACGTTTTT
The DNA here is from genome assembly GCA_022494985.1 of Micrasema minimum. Classification (NCBI taxonomy): domain Eukaryota; kingdom Metazoa; phylum Arthropoda; class Insecta; order Trichoptera; family Brachycentridae; genus Micrasema; species Micrasema minimum. The sequence goes on along the minus strand of JAGVSP010000508.1, from coordinate 25,088 downwards.
TTAGCAGAAATCTATTTGATAAAAATGAAATAAAATTACTTTGGCATTCGAAAAAAGTTTAAAATTATGGAAAGGTTAAAAGTTTTTCAGTTTACGACGAATAGTTTTTACGACTTTTTGAGAATTTTTACTCTTATTGAGAATTATAATATAACTCTTCACGAAATTCCTGAAATTTTTTCAGTAAAAATTTTATAGCGGGTTTTAGAAAATATAGGTATTCTTCATTTTAAAACTAAAACATTTTTCTATCGACTTTTTTAACGTGCATAGTTATATTGTTTTATATTCCAATCGCTAATGTATTGTTTTAGGTACATACTTGAGGATATCATCACCATAAAAATTCGCTAACATGACCTACGGCGCTTTTAAACTTTATTTTGTATGGTTTTAAATTAGTTAGCTAGTTTTGAATGTTTCTATTGAACACTTCTTTATAATATCTACTTAAATTTAATGCTTCCATTCAATGCTTTTATTTAATATATTTTTTAATTCTATTTAATTTTTATTTCCGTTCAAAACTTCGTAGCTGCCTATAAAAATATTGGAGCTAGATCATTCATTCATTGTTCTTACAAAGATTACTGAAAATAAATGCATAAAAAATATTGTTTTTTTTAAAAAAACGCATTGTAGCCGAAGATCAAGAGATGGCTGCTTGAACGTAGTTTGTGGTGTCTATATGCTCCACATAAGAAGCGGAAAAGTTGAACTCTTTCAAAGCCAAGCGAATGCTTATACATAAGAAATAAACCTTTGTATTATTTCTTTGTACAGAATTCTACAAATTGAAGCCATAAGAAGCAATGTCAGCAACCTCCATCTGTCACAAAGGCTCATAATAATAAAACAAAATATTAAAAAATAATCTCATTAAATTCATTTGCATAGAGCGCATGGTATAGAAATACATGGGATAAAAAATAATGCAAATCAGTTTTAAGAGCAGTGAAAGACGAAGGTTTCTGGTTTTAATTCTAATCGCGTCCATTGAATTTTGAATTATTATCATTAGATGTAATAATAAAAATAATTTTAAGAAATAATATATTTTTGCTTGTTTACTATTTGTATGATTTCGGATAAGATTTATTTCTACTTTCTTTGTTTCGTTCTAGGAAACCATCTTGTTGATTTTTCTTTTACATGTTTTGATGTATGGATATTTTATTTATTTATTTATTTATTTATCTACGCCCTTGAAAGGCATTTACAAATACATAATATTTTTTATACAGTAGTTTACAGTACTTATATAAATTTTGAAATATAATTAAAATAAAAACAAAATAAAATTAAAAACAGACCAAAAGAAATAATACGCTGAGAAAAAAATAAGAAGAAATATTTTTCATAGAATCAAAGTAATAATATAAAATAGAATAAAATTAAAATAAAGACAAATAATTATTACATAAAAATTATTACAAAAATAAAAATTACATAGAATTAAAGTAATTTATTAAGAAGGACTTGAATCTCTGGCATATTGACATTAAATAAATCGATTGACCCGCAATGCTCGTTACCCAACCTGTGTAATCTGGGTATAGGAGAATGAACACAATAATAGTTAGTTCTACCACTGAGCACAGTGGAACAGACTTTTTCTGTCTAGTACTAAACTGTAGGTACTCTAAACTTTATTCCCCCGAGTCAACTCAGGGCAAATCGATCGTTGAATTAAGATATTAAGAAAAATACGAGATCTCTGTCATAACTCTCCCTGTCACTAAGGGTTATTCAAGTTGGTCTCCTTTAGAAAAACTTGTATATCAATGAGTTCTGTGGCAATGTGGTAATATTTACTATTTAACAATTCTTAAAAACTTATGTTGTACTCTTTCAATATTACCTTTATTGAATATTGTAGTACGGAGACCACACCACTGAGTTGTATTTCCAACTGGCATCTCACTAAAGCATTATAAAGAATTTTAACACATTTTAATGTCTTTAAAGTCCCTCACTGTCTTAACACAAAACCTAACATTTTCATGGCTTTATTACAAATGGTATCTATGTGTAAAACAAATGAAAGATTTGTATCAAATATTACTCCAAGGTCTTTAAATAGACTTCACCTCCTCAAGAGAGGGAATATCATTAAGAGAATATTGGAATTCGATCCTGTTTTTCAACCTGTAAAAGCTCATTTTACAGCATTTTGATACATTCAACTTAAGTTTATTGACTGTACACCAATAAACAGTTATTCAGATTTTCTTGAAGGATTAGACAATCATTTAAACACTTAATCTCTATATAACATCTTCAGGTCATCGGCAAACAATAACACTTCAACACCGCTAAAAATCTTAACTATTTTCATTGATAAAAAGTATAAATAGAATAGGACCTAAGTGAGGTAGCCTTGTGGCACTCCACTTGTGGCTTTCAAAATACATAAGATTCAAATGAATGTATTTTAAACACAAAGTTTTCTCTTACTAAAGTAAAGTTTTGAGCCAAAATAAGGATATCACTGTTCAAACCCATTAATCGTAAATTTTTCGAGCAGCGTGGATGTGTACCTTGTCAAAAGCTTTTACTGAAGTCAGTGTATAAAGAATCACTTGAGATTTCCTGAATAACAATCTACAATGAAAATTTTCATAGATCAGCAGATTAGTAAGGGTAGACTTTCGTGGTACAAAAGCCGTGCTGATACGGGTAGGGTAATAATGTAATTGACATGTTTTAACAGTTTATCTAGGATAATACTTTCGAATAGTTTTGGTATTGTAGAAAGAAAACATATTAGTCTATAGTTTTGTAAACGTCTTTTTTATCTCCGTTTTTGAATATAGGAGTTAAGTTATCTATTTCCACGCAATCGGGGGAAATAACATGTGCAGTTGATAGGGATTTTCTCAAATAATATTTTCAATGGGTATGCAAATTTCGTTATCAAGTACGGTTTTAAGAATTATAGGATGGGATATTATCGGACACCAGCAGATTTTGCGCTCATCCAGGTTTTTATCTTGGTTTATAATATATTGATATTATATATATATATATTATATATATAATATTGGTTTTTTATCTTGTTTATATTCTTTGATATTCCAGTAAAACCTTTCATCCTTTTCTTCTCTTATCGCAAAACTTTTGTTCTGTGTTCATGAATCCCGTTATATCAATGCAAGGATATTTTTTTATTTTGTCAATCCTACTGGATGAATCAAAACTGATATTATAGTTTAAAAAATGTTATTTTTTAGTAAAACATCTTGTTGAAAAATTGCACAAAATTCAATAATTTGTTTGATCGTGGACTGGACTTTTATTTCTTGCTCAAAAATTTTTATAAAGTTTTGTTTCATCGCGTATCCCAAAATCGGTTCCGCAATCTTGTACCTGAATCAACGTTTCTTTTTGTTTTAACCGCGATAGAAAAAAGTGGGTCTTTGTAAGAAATTGAAACAAGTTCCCACACTGTAGAGAGATAAAGGCAAATCCTCAACTTGGCTGAAGATAAGGCTGTGTTTTCAATACTTTTTCTATTACATGGCTCTATTATTTTCCAGCTCGAATCTGTCAGTGTAATACATAAACACTTTTTTGCCTTGTCTACTTCAATGACCTACTCTCCCTTATCCGCACCCAATCATGCATAGGGTACTGCATTGGTACTTCAATAAAAACGAGAATAATCTATTTCAACTGTAAAATGGGAATTCCCAAGTAAATAAATAAATTTGCTGTTAAATAATGCATTTAAAAATAAGTTAAAAATTCATTGCAAAGTAAGATCATAAGATAAGGTGGGTTGGTAAGAATAAATTGCCACCTGCCAATAAACCCGTCTTATGCCCATGTATTGTATATATATAATCATCATAATCATACTATATTCGCTCCTTATGTGGAGCATATAGATTCCACAAACTGCATCCAAGCCAAGGGATCGGCCGCCAGCTCCCAGATTAGGTTCACGTCCCGCAGCTCTGACCAATTCAGTGCCCTATGCACAATTAGATGAGGGGAAGAGAGGGAAGAAGTATAATATTACTTATTATTTCTTTATTTTGGGTTGGACCTGGTTTAGTAAGAGCCTTTGTCTCAGGTGTTTAGGGCATTTCTATAATAAATTGGTTTTGAAAATAGTAATAAGCACCATTACCTGTGATATATATTACTGAAGGCATATCGCCAATATATCTCTTTGATTAAATTACGGACGTGTAACATACTTTCCTCTCTTATTCAAGCAATAAATCAGCCTAATGAAATAACTGTCACAATTTGTTAGGTTTGTATGAAGATATTGTTTATTTTATCACAAAGGTGGCGGCCGTATCATTGATGTTCACGAAAAACTTTCTCGTAGGTTTAGCGATACTAAATGTTTTTACAGTTTTCGTACAATCTAGAAAAAGTTCATTTATTTATTTAAAGCTTCATGTACAATTACATAGCAAAAGTACAAGAGCGGGCTTATATTTTTAAGCAATATCTTCAAACCAACCCTCAGTTATTTAGTGGTGATTTTTATTGTACCGAGTATTAGTGGAAAGACACACCTTTTAAATAACATAGCATTACTTACAAGGCATTACATAGCATTGTTTACTCATTTAGGAACGGTGAAGCGCAACACGCTAGCAGAAACTTCCATCTTTTCAATAATATTAGGAAAATAATGTGGTCTAGTTTTCTGTTGTTATTTGACAATTTCATGCTTTTAAAGGATTGCTAAGTAAATTTAATGCAATGCAGAGGATATTTTTGCACCGCCCGCCACGGAGGTGTTACTTTTACTTACTACTACTTTCTCTTATCCGCACTTAATGGTACATTATGCACTAAGTGCAGTGTACCTTTATCATTTATTAGATGTAAGCTATGTCGACAATGTTCTTGTTTATATTAACTGCATTCAAATATATTTTGTAGCTATTCACAAGACTATTTCATTTATGCATACATGGCTATGTACAGAAATAATGATATATTGTAGCATAATGTAATTTCGCATGATTCTAGTACCTGTAAAATTACATTTGCTCTGAACTTATTGTATTTGCAAGGAAATTATCACATTTCTGTGTACGCGTAATACTGAGAAATAATTTTCCTAATAGAATTTCACGAACAAGTAAGGTGCTAATACTTCGTACCAGCCCAATAAATTCAATTATTTCACAGATCTGTAAAGGTGCGGAATGAGACACGGGTAAGGAAAGCTTCTGAAAATAAATCGTTTTGCTATCTTCATCAGATATATTTTCATTATTGGTCTTGGCATTGTTACCAATGCCCAACATTTTAAATAATAGTAGTTTCCGATCGAAGAAGTAAAATGGAAAGTGTTTTTGACTGTTTAAATTTTTTGTGTAATACCTAATCGGAGCCGTTAGTTTAAAAAAAAGTAGTGTGTTTTCATTATTTCACTATACCATATCCGCTCCCTATATGGAATCCTCAAAATGCCTCCAGGCCAAGCGATCGGCCGCCAGCTCTCGTGTATCCTCCCAAGTAAAGTCTACGTCCCGCAGCTCTGACGCAAACGACGAATTGTCAACAGTGGACGACCAGGACGCCGAGAACCTGATGCCTTGTAAAATAGGCAAGCATGGTTAAGGCTCTCGGGAGGCATACGTAGTATATGGCCTAGCCAGCCGAAACGCCTTCGCCGGATGACAGTAGACACCTACTATAAAATATAATACCGGGATATACAGAATATTCGTCCTTATACTGCAAATACTGACTTAAAATAACAAGAATGGTAAAAATTCCTTATAATACCATTGTTATAAACTTTTTGATCTGTACACTTAGCAAAAAACACTATAATTAGTTATTTATGATAAGCATGAGCGCTTGTGGTTCAAAAAATGTAAAAATGGCCACGCTTAAAAATGCTTAAAAATAAAAACGCACCACGATTCTATGTCAGAATAGATTCAAGTAGTTACAATAAAATTTCTCAACTTAAATTATTTGATGAAATAATGATAAAAGTCGACAAGTTTTTCAAAATCGGATGACGTTAAAATCGTTAACTAATTACTTTCTCATTCTTTTGTGTTCGATGTAATCTTCACTTTCAGAAAATATTTTTTTGTTAGCGTTTTCTCGTGGATCTTTATTCCATTATATAGCTGACGATCAGATAATACTTATTTTTAACGCCTGAAAAGTACTTTGTTAAAGTAGATTGATTGCCCATGATAAAAGGTAATAAGCGTTAAACTCCCGAATCATCAACTTTGCATTAAGCCTCAAGTTTTTTTAAATATCTCCATCGTAGACTAAAAACATCTCATTACTGTGTGTATAAATATAAGTATAACAGTGTTATAGATTACTCTAATAATGCATTATTATTAATTTCATTAACTTTTCAATTATTTCAAGACCGAAAGTATCGTATAGTATGCATAGAATGATATTTTAGCTTCTTTTTTATATTATTTTTAATTTTGTATGCTTCTTGTATTTAATATACTTTTTTCTTTGTTATTCTTCGTCAATCTTTTAATATGTAAATATTTACGTTTTTTATAATATGTAAAAGGCGCTAAGTGCCGTTTATTTAAATAAATAAATAAAATAAAAAAATACGCAGGCAGGCAGCTTATATCTAGTTTCAGTCTCACTTCAATCATACTACTATTCCCTTATCAACACCCAATGGAACATAGAGCTCTGCATTGGTTACATCTGTTACATGAAGGCAACATGATCAGTCTTACGCTTCAGCGCCTGTCCAAGATACCTATCATATATGAAATATTTTCATGTGAAAATCACATTTAAATATATATTTCATATTGACCCCCATCGGGAATAGGACCCGCGACCTCATACATGGCATGCAACGTACTACCGCTACAAAGAGTATCATTAAGTCATATCTATTTAAAATGAAAAATCACCCTAAAATTTTTTTTTTGTTCACCGTGGAAATTGAACCCAAAAAAACTTCATAAATAAAATATGGTAGCCCAACATACTAATTGTTTCACTACGAGGTCGAGGGTGCCAGTAACCTACATCTTAATTTATTTTTCATTTTATAAAATGAACCATGCATATTTTTTACCGACTTATCCAAAGGAATTTTTCGATTTTTCGATTTTCGAGGAAGGAGTCGATCTTTTATTAAAAAAATTAATTTAAAACGAGCGATTGGATTTCATATTAATTCAATCAGGTTTAAATAAAAAACAAAGAGTTTTTTTTTTTGGGAGGGAGAGAACTTTTTGAACTACTGTACAGTTTGACCTACGTTGTTTATCTACCTAAGGATAATAATGATATGCCTAGGTATAGGTTTAATTGCAGTTTATACAATACAAAAACATACTTATTATATACCACAGACGTCAGTATTAAATGCAGTGGAGCTTTTAATATTTTTTTTTATTTTCTAAGAGTGCACCCTTACAACAGATTCTCGTTTTGTTCATGTTTTACCTTATTTTTAATGCATTTACTAAAATGCTTTTAGACAAAATTGGCAGCACTTTTGTTCAGTCGAAGAATGGAAAATATCAAATGCGGTACGGAATTAATTTGCAACTCTCATTATTTGGAAGATAAGTAGTGCAAGAGTGTAGACATGCATCGCACAATGCACAGTTTCTTAAATAATGCAAGTACAATGTATTCAACTTATTATGAAAAGAATAATTTGCATTTAAACTTTCATTTTCTCAAGAGAAACTTCCCAAATAAATTATTGTTACTAAGATATCCGTAAAACTATTCGAAATACTGCAAGAAATAATACAATAAGTTTATGAAAACTTTATTTTAGCATCGGTTAAAGATGGTATCTCATAATTTAAAGGACATGATAGCTTTATGTTATGTAAATACATCGCTACTTCTGTAAAATCTGTATTTTGTCAAATCATCATCGGCATTCCATATCCGCCCTCTATGTGGAGGGAATAAATTCCACAAACTGCTTCCAAGCCAGGTGATCAGCCGCCAGTTCCCGTGCATCTTCCCAAGTCAGGTCCATGTCCCGTAGCTCTGACGCAAACTGCTCATAGATTATCAACGCTTTTGTAAAATACGGCAATGAAAACCTCATTTCATATTGACCCCATCAGGAATTGAACCCTCAATCTGCTTAGTAGCCCATCGTTATGCATTTAACTACGAGGCAGACGAATTTATCAGGGAATACATAGGTAGAAGGTGAATAATTAGATTATTATTAGTTCCCATACCATATTTAATTTTCACGTAGTTTACAATTTAACCTGAAACATTAACCTCATGCATGGTTCTCAAATTTCCTAACCACTGCCCTACAAACAAAACAATTACACAAACTCGAACATCAAATAATTCCGTTTTTAGTTGCAGTACTGACATGTCGGCAAAATGAAATATATAAAACAAATAAATAATAACGAAATAAAATATAAATGTAACAGTAAAAGGCATATAAAACATAGATAAAAGAATCCTGCGTAAGAATTTTATTTATTCATTCTAATTTAAACAAATACATATATGTTACATTTTACACCCTACAGACCCGTTTAAAGGCAACTAGAAAATTGAAATACAGTTTTTAATCCATACATAAAATTAACAAACACAAAATATGATAAAATAAAATAAATACTCAAATATAAAATTACAAAAAATATATAATCAAGTAATAATAATTTGAAAATACATAATACGAATAATAAAAATAAACATTAAATCAAAAAGTAATAAACAAAATATTAAAATGTAAAGTAAAAAGCTAAATATTTATTTCGGAACAGCAAACAAATTGAAAAAAATGTTTTTAACGATTCTAGTTTATTTGAATTGTTCACTTACGTCAATCCCTTCATCCAACAAACTATCATACAACCAGCAATGTGATATACAAATAGGTAAAAGTAATATATGCAATGGTAAAGTTTTTCCAAATGAGTTAAAAGGGGATAATTCCTAATAGCATGGCTCGCCTTTGGTCCAGGCGTACGGTTTAAGGATTCTGTTCAATGTCTGCGATCATGTTAACAATGCGGCAGTAATCTTTATTAGCTAAGTCCTTTGAAATATATGCCAGTCGGGATATCAAAACAAGCTGGGGATCTGGGATTTCGGATGATTCTATACCGAGCTTTTAAGTCGTTGTACTTAAGTTTTAACGACATGGAGAATTTAATTATACAAAAAATTAAAAAAAAATTATGAAAAAATTGCAAACATAAACATATTTTTTTTAAAATAAACAAAAATGTCACTAAGGTTATACGTGGGTTTACTAAGTATGTCAATGTGATTGAATTAATTTAGAAGTTTTAGTTTGTTTTATAAGAGACTCATATTTATTTTTTATTTAGGTGTCTATTTCTTAAATTTAAAATGTTAAAAAAAAATATTATGATCCCTTTTTTATTGTTGCTTTTTAAATTTTAATTTTCATTTCATTATACCATATCCGCTCCCCATGTGGAGCATATGGAATCCACAAACTGCCTCCAGGCCAAACAATCGGCCGCCAGCTCCCGTGCATCCTCGTTGTGTTGACAATTCGTCGGCAGTTTGCGTCAGAGCTGCGGGACGTGGACTTGACTTGCTTTTTAATTAGCTAATAAAGATAAAGTTAGTTCTAAAAATGATGGAAATCGTATTATTCAAAAGATTTCATCAATTTTCGAATCGTATAGTTGTTATTATTTACAAAAGTTTCAATTACTTCTTCACTTCATTTTGACCAGTTAGCACTTTCCCCATTACGGGTATCATAAATAAAAGTGGAAGTGTACCAAGTAGTTTTATTTAACTTTTATTAGTTGTATTAAAATAATTACATAACAGCTAATCTATTCCGTTTTTTTATGATAAGTGCCTACACTATATCGCTGCCTTAGTTCTTGTATGTTCAATGAACCATTGCATAAATTTTGCATGAGACGTTTTATTTTTGTTTTTACAGGTGGATTCTAAATGATTCGCGATTTCGGTAATTTTGATTCGCATACATTATGTCATAATATATACGAAACTAAATTACCTAAGTCGTGAATCATTAAGGATTTATATGTAAAAACTAAAATAAAGCGTCTCTTGCAATATTTACGAAATGGTTCATTGAACATTCAAGAACTAGAACTAACATTCAAACATTGGGTTCTGTAAAAAAAGTTTATGTACCTAAACAGTGTGTATATACATAGATACGAATTTCATTTTGTAAAACCGTAGGCGCTTAAACACACATTTCTGCAAAATCACCTCAAAAATCTCTAAAAACGTGTGTATTTTCGTTCAGATCATGCTAAAATGCACATAATATCATGGTTTTGAGAGTGTTTAAGTTATGTCACTTTCACAGCCTGATGACAGGCGCTATTTTGCCTAAAAAACTGAAACATTTGCATCGGGGTGCCCGTGTTTCTGGCGGGAAACGGCCGATTTTCAGCGGGAAATGTAACAAAGTATTCACTTGGTTTTAGTAAAGCGTCCATTTTGAAAGCGTGGGACTAGGCGTAATGTCTAGTCATCTCCCGTAAAGTGCGTGAACAGGATAAAACGTGATGTTTAAGGCCCTAGGAAACGTCAGGCGAGCGGAAAACGCGGGAAAATAGAAAGCCTGCCCTATGAAAACTTACATTTTATGGTGTTTTTATTGAAATATCTGTGAATATTTAGGCAGATACCGTTTGTCTTTTACTTAAACTATCTACGAAAGGTATAATATGTTCTATAAAAAATGAATTTGCCCAAGATACGTAAATACCATTGTGGGTAAATTGATCAAAATCTCAAAAGATGCAAATTCATTTCACCACTTACAAACCAAATATTTATTTTTAATCCGTCCGTAAAATTTGTACCTCACCTACTACCAATATTATTTTCTTTATTTATATATTATAAAACCGATGCAGTGCCTAAAGCACCATTAGATGCGTTAAGGGAAAGTAGTAGAAGAAGTATTTTGTAAAATCGATGTCGAATAACGGTATCTAACAAAGTACCTACATAAGTTGTTCTTCTTTTCACGAAGTAATTATTGTTTACAAGAAAATTGACCAGGAAGTTGCATTACTCCACAAATCGTAAATTTACTTTAAACTTTAGCTTTTAACCATCCATTTATTAGAAGAGAAGGTTTAGCCAACTAAGGGAAACCATGACACATCGTACATCTAACATTGCAGTAAAACAATATGTATTCACAACCATCGAACCGGAGGCAAACGTGCAAGCTAAAATGGAGGATCTTTAGCGAAACACAAACCTGCACGTCCAGTCCATGCTAAGCAAAAGCTGTGAGTCAGAGACATGACTAAATGTTTGTAGAAACAATCACAGGATTCAATCCCTACTCGCCACGACTTGGTTCCTTTTTACGAACACAAATTATGTTTTGGTTTTATTTTAAACACATCATTATGATCATTACATATCCGATCCCTACGTGGAGCATATAGATCCCACAAACTGCCACCAAGCCAAGCAATTGGCCGTCAGTTACCGTGTATCCTCCAAGTCAGGCCCACGTCACGTAGTTCTGCCTACGAATGGTCAACAGTAAAATAATATTTACTTATTAAACATAAACAACATTTTGAGTGTGTCCAAATATGTATACTCTTAGGTCCAAATACGAAAACTGGATTTCACCCATTACGGGCTAACATTAAATGAAGGCGTCCCTGGAAAAAGGGTACATATTTAAAAGCAAAAATTTACAGTTGGTAAAATAGACCCTTTTCCCACTATAACTAACTTAAGAGGCCGATTTTCGGCTATACTTAGTTGTCAAAAAAATACCTCACTTTGCAAAAACTGTTCTAAAGACCCTTTTAAAACAATAAAATCACTTTTAACCCCCAATGTATTATATAGAATAGACCCTTCTTCCCAGGGACGCCTTCAAATTACAATTGACATCTCAACAGAGACGAGATGTTTGGAAAGGGATATCTAGGCGTTTACAGGGTGTATGAACTATCATTGGCCAGTGATGTATTCCTTTGCCTTGATATCCATATTTCCTTCTAAAATTCTGGTCTCTGTAAATATGTCAATTGTAATTTACTTATTAAAACATGTGCAATTCTAATATTGCAAATATCTTCATTCTTCATGTTAGCTTCTATGTAGAGAATGTTGTACATATTGTAAAATAATATTGCTAAACATACATTGGGTTTGTTTTGATAGTAGGTACATCTACTATGATGTTCTATACAAATATCTCCGCATTTGCTTTGGACGTGTACTGCTGGAAAACACAGAATATTGCATGTGTATCGCTAATGTGTTTACTATCAATTTATGTACTCGGGTATGAAAACATAATATATAATGTACATTTTACATGGTTCGTATAGCGTTATATTTAAAAGGTTTCGGATTTGATGCGCAGCTGGATCGACATAGCGAAATGTGTTTATTTAGGTAAATATAGCGCCCTCCCACGACTGCACTTCAAAGATAAGTATTGATTTCGCAACCCTCACGTAAATAAGAAACGCAGCATCCATCAAACACATCACATGTTTGTTGATATACAGGGTGACCAGTCACTATAGGTACAAAAAATCCTCGAGGAAGAATACCTCAATTGCTACAAAATGAGACTAAAACAAGTTTAGTAAAGAAAAATGGACAGTTAGAGAAAAAAAAATCTGTGAGTTACATTTTCATTGAAAATACGGTATGTTCAAAGTTATTTACAGCAAAAAGACTATTATACCAATAAAAAAAGAAAATTTAATAATGCTTTTGAAAAATAATGCCACTGTTTTTTTTCAATAGCCTACTTATTAACCTATCAAATCATGTTTCAAAAACTTTTAAAAGTTGAAATGTTTCACCCAGAAATAAAATTTTCAAATCATGGAAAAAAACAATAAAAAATCGGTATCCCAGAAACGGTCCACATTTAAATAAACATGTTTTGGTCTCATTTTGTAATTCCTGACGGTAGAAAACCTCAAGCTTTTTTTGCCCTTAGTGACTGGCCACCCTGTATAAAATACACGACTAGATGAAGAATATGTACATAAATTTACATAGTTATTTTACTGCATTGGTATTCAAAGAAACATTCATCGCTCCGCGAATACTAAACTGTACTTACAGCAGGTTAGGAAAATCGCAAGAATGGGTACCTACTGTTTCATCGTTCATGTAAGAAATCGTCAAGATTCACTGCAAGCAAATTATAGCAAATTAGTACCGGTTTGACCAATGTGATGTTTTTGGTAATAGGTGTTTGATTCCTTTCCAAAATTCTTGTCGTACCTTTATCTGATATCCATTTATCACCAGTTTTTCGACACCGCACCAGTTTCGTTTTATTGTTACGCGCTGCCAGTACCAAACTGGATCCGCAGTATTCCACTCGGCAAACCTTTATCAACAGCAATTATCAATATTAATGTATAATATACTTAATTCCCTCCAAAATCCCCTTCAAGCGAAACCCCAACTGATGTTCCATTCCAATATCCTTAACCCGAAACCCCCCGGTTTTGAAGTGAAGTTAGTGCGCTGGCGTTTCCTCGACTGTGTCCGAGCCAATTATGGTGATGTTTTCATAGTATTCTAGGGATACTTCGTCCATCTCTGGTGGCTGATGGTCCTTCGTTCGTCTTTTACTATGCCTGTTGAATCCCAGCCCTGGTAAGTCCTTGCTCCATATATCCGATCCTCGTTCGGTTGAAGTTACCAGAGAGCCTTGTCAGGGCGGACCAACTACAATGCGTAATATTATATCCTTGTTACTTTGAAGTCATATATATTGTGTTGCTCACCTCAGTATTTCTCTCGCAGTTCACCTTGGATGATAAAGCTGGGGTCACCACAGAGTACGAATAATCACCTTATACAATGCATAAAAAATATACGCAAACAGTAAAAATGATAATTTTAATAATCAATATTATGTAATTCTATTATTTTGAAACAATAAATCACTATGTTGTGGTCTTGTGTGTTCCTCACCCCAGCATTTCACTCGGGGTTCACTTTCGAAGACAAAACCGGAATCATCGCAGGGTACGAATAATTTTTTTCTTATAATATACATAAAAAACATACGCAAATGGTAATAATAATATCCATACATTATCTCGCTATTACTTTGTAACATAATTACGCACTGTGTGGTCTTGTGTGTTTCACCCCAGAATTTCATAGCGTTTCACCTTCGGTGATAAAGCTGGGGTCATTACTGGTTACGAATGATCCCAATTAGCGGGTAACTATCACACGTTGTACGTTCTTGTACGTGAAATATCTACGGGAAGAAATGCTTCAGACGCATTATCACGTCTCGTAAATTTGTTCGCTCATCTTAAAACCTTAAAAGGTGTTTAACAAAATGTTTTTAGAGAAATTACTTTGGGTAAGCAAAAAAAATATTAAAATACAGCTACTATCGCTTTACCTTATCCGCGCCTTATGGTGCATAGGGTACTGCATCGGTACACACTTTTTCGGTACAAATGTTTTAAGGGTATTTTTTTTAACATCCAAAAACTTTTCAATTTTTTGACTGCTTTCAAATAGTTGGAAATAACTGTACCAGAAAGCAAGAAACATGTGCTGGAGTGGGATTCGAACATAGAGATTCCAATACGGTGTCCCCGACTCTACCACAAGACCACGACCCGGTTCCCGGTTCCGGTTCGGCATTATTAATATATGTTTGCATTATTAAGTTTTATAGGCCTATAATAAATTGTAGAGCACAAAAATAAAGATATAATGTTAACGTTCTCCACAAGAAAGTTACCAGAACAGTAGATTCCAGAAAATATTAGCGCCAGGTGGTAATGTGACCACTTTAAGTTTGCTTAACTAAAACTGTAAATAACGTTGCTTAGCCAAAGATAAGCCGCTAAGTTTTACACATAAATAAAATAATATTGTTCTTTGTTTTAAACTAGAAAAAAGTTATGCCTTAGAGAGTAAAAGCAAAATTTCTGTACAAGGATAATTATTAATTACTTCCAAACTTCCAAAAATATCATCATATTCATCATTCCATATCTGCAAATTAGTCTTAGTCATGTCCTCTGCAAGCAATCCGTCTGCAGTTTGCATCAGAGCTGCGGGACAAGGACCTGACTTGAGAGGATACGCGAGAACTGGTGGCCGATCGCTTGGCTTGGAGTCAGTTCCAGTGGTATCGATATGCTCCACATGGGGAGCGGATATGGTATGATGATGATGATGATGAATATTCAAATGTAGCATTATTATGGTTGTGTTTTGCATATTATTTATATACTTAGAAATAAAACCATTCCAAATTTGCATTCAATAGTATTAATTAACGGATGATTACAAATTCTATGGAAGTTTAAGAGCTTCCCACGAGTAACAATATCTCGTCAAAAACGTAGATTGAAACCTTTTAAAATTACCTAACAGTATAATATTATATGAAAAATACTTTAAATACACCTTTGACCTAGTGAAAATTATTATCGAATTCTTGTAAAATAACAGGAGCTATTAGTTAGTCAGATCAGGTTCCAACAACAATGTATTTTTAGGCCCCTGATTTCTCAGAGTGAGTTAGTTAAAGGAAAGCCAAAGGTTGACCTAACCCAATTTAAATTAAGCTATTCACTATTCATTACCTGTTCCTTATCAAGAATCCTTTCTCACCACCTCCCCACATTTTTCTTAATTAAGATTTCAATAAAGCCTGGGGGAGGGGGGTTGCGATTGTAAATGAAACACAACGGAGTACTCGTTAATGGTCAACGGAGTACTCGTTAATGGTCAATGAAAATATGACTGAATTTTCATAAAAGGAAATCAATATTTGAATGAAGTTTGAATGAAGTTCCTTCCCGGCCCTCCTCCGTCAAAAGATCTGGAGCCTGTGGCAACGCCTAAAAACGACAAAAAACTCCCTTCTACAAGCCACAGCAGGGTGGATCCACTCGCCAATTTACAAAAGGTGGCTTCTAATGCTGAAGCCACCCTAGAAAAAAAAAAAAAAAAAAAAAAAAAAAAAAAGATACTTATTATGTTGTACAAGTGTATTATTTTGTATGAACCTTGGAGGCTTGCACTCACCACCTCAAGGTTAGGAATAAAAACATATTATTATTATTATTATTATTATTATTATTAACCTTAGAGAGTATACGTAGTATCCTATTCATTCACCTGCTATAATTAATTATATGGAAAATTATTTCCGAAAATGTTGGTTTTGTGTTGCCAGCGTTTCAGAGCGCATTGCAGTGTCCATTTTCTGGGCTGATTGCTGATCGTTCTTGCTGCAGAAAAACTTTATCCGTATTTCTCTATTCTGAGAGCCGTGGACACGTAAGAAAAATAAGTACATATTTTGTTTTTGTATATAAATTATCGGTTGTTTTTTTATTGTAGCAATTGAGAGTTAGAATTTTTCTAAATCAGTACACATATCATCAAAATGTCTTCGTCACAACTGCGATACATTTATAAACAATATAATATATTTATGTAAATATTTGATCTTCTATGTATGATGCCCAAAAGCAATTATACATAATAAATTTAAGATGGTACTCAAAAATCAGTTAGATTATTTTTATTTATAAACGTGTGTTAAATATATTCTAAAGATTTTTTACAAAAAAAACAGTTTTTTTTCGATACGACCCTGTCTCTGCAAATTTGATGTAATTAAAAATGGTTTTGTAAGAATAACGTTTTATTTAGTATACATTGCTATATTTTATCCAAACAATCATCTTGGTATTCAACCAAAACCATTGCAATCTTGATAGCTTTGACACTAGTTTGGGTAGTATTTCAGTGCTTTTAGGAATGCTCAGAAATGAAAATGTATAGCGTTTAACAAGGGTTAGGTTCCTGAAATTCCGCTCTGAGGTGTATCAATGTGGAGATATTAATTATGTATGATATGTATTTCATATGGCCGCTGGCCACCAAATGAGCTGGAATAAACTATTATTAAAGCGCACTTTATACGGTACAGAAAACATTGTACAGTTTCTTGCGCAGTTTGCAAACTGTCCCGTGTAAAGCGAAAGCTGTATGGAATATTGAATGGTCGGCGCGATGTTTGGCTTGACAGTTAATGTTTTGTTTATGTAAATGTTTTAGGTAGATATTTATATATTTAATGCTTTTATAAACGTAAAATACAATTGAAATATTTCCATTATTAGCTATATTAACTATTTCATGTGCAAACATACGATAATAAATTACAATCGCGCTTTAAAATTTACATATTTAGCGTGTTTTTTGACAGACTGTACAGTAGAATATTTATTATCATTGTCCAATAAGAACGTGCTTATAAAAACTGATAATAATAATATTTTAAACGTCGGGTTTTTATTTATGAGGTTTAAAACGATTTTCTATTCAAATAATCACGTTTCTTACTTTGCTAAATAATTATTTGAAAAAAAACGGGATTTACATAAGTACATGAAAAAGCAATTGACGGTGGAAAGGAAAAAGTTATTATGCGACATAGCACGTGCAAAGGAAAATGTTACCAAGTGATATATATTGCTTTGTCGCTGGGTGTCATTTTCCCTTGCACACATATTATGTCGCTTAGTAACTTTTTCCTCTCAACCCTCCATATGGTTCCGGTTTGGCCTCTGGCGATGGCATATTTTTAGTGTTATTTAATCTTACCTACTGAATTATCCTTGTGCCTACATAAATTCACACTTGACCATATTAGGCATTTGTTCTCAATTGATTCGCAATAAGGCGGAGAAAGGTCGGCTGGTGTTAGAAACAGGAATATATTTGTAATGAATTGTCAATAACACTTAGGTTTATACTTATCAGGTTGTTTGATCGTGTACGATTAGATATTTGAAAATATTGCCAGACTGGGATAACCCAAGTGAAAAGCAAAACTGGAGGCGTAACAAAGTCACTTTACAGATTATGTTTTTCTGGGTTATTTATGTCGTGTTTATAGGCTTTGTATTGTCAACGTTTCGGAGCGCATTGCAGTGTCCATCTTCAGGGCTGATTGATGAGTGCAAGAGCTGATTTAACTACATAGAAACATGACGAACACTACATAGAAACAGGGCATAATTTATCTTTTCAGCCAAATGTCCTTGGAAAGTCCAAAAATCATCAAGCCCGTTTAATAAAGGAAGCCATAGAAATATACAAGCATCCTTATAACGTAAACAGGAATGATGGGTTACGACTACGAACCTCATGGTGCCCAGTGCTTCCAAAGCCCACAATACAAACTACGCACACTTAATCACATACATTGCCCGACTGCGACACGGTACAAACTCTTCACACTTAAATACACTTTATACTACTCTCATTTATCAGCCCTGAAGATGGTAACTGCAATGTGCACCGAAACGGCGGCAACACAAAGCCCACAAACACTGCATAATAACCCAAAAAACGAAATCTGTATCCCGAAGGCCGTGAAAACCTACAAACTTTAAAGTTACTTTAGTTTATTAATTTACAAATGTTTTTAAATAAGGAGTCTTATTACCAATAAAGCAATAAAATTCAAATTAAATTGAACCTTCGCCACAGCGAGAGATTTTATTTTATCCAAGGACCTTTGAACAACTTTGTTTCATATTCAAAAATAAGTAAATTTGCCGTTCCTTGCCTCGTCCTATCCTGAATATTTAAATATTCCAAAGTTTTTTGTTTCGGCTTTAATTTGCTTTTGTTTTACATTTCAGAAACAAAGCCCGATGTCTGGGTTCGTTTAATATTTATACTGATTACAAGTAGGTATATTGAATAATTAATGCGTTTACATTCAAAAAAATCTCTCGTTAATTTGGAAAATAATGTTACTTTATCCTCGGAACGCCAGAGTTTTTCTGAATACAAATAAAAACAAGATTTTATTCTGTAATGAATGTATGAAAACCTCTATATAGCTTAAAAATACAAGAACATCCTAAACTCTTTGAAGAACATCGTGACAATAGTTTGTAATCAATTTGTAGATAAATAATATTAAACTGCTCTACAAATTCAACACCGGAGTATTTTTTATTACATAAAATACTATTAATATAGGAGCTTAATAATAAAACAATTAAATTTGAGTTAACATTTTTTTATCCTTAAATTGTTAATATAGGTATAAACAACATTAAAGCCAGTAATTTGGTACATGCAATCATTTGGGAAATATTTCAGCCCCATGGAATTTAACTTGTACAATAAATAAATATGAACCTTTATACTTACCTCTAGGTAAAACCTTCATATAAAAACTAAGTTTTGACGTGTAATCATTAGTTTTGAGTAAGTTAAGAGTTTTGGTGTAACTCATTAAGAACGATAATGTTTATTATAAGTTTTCAAACTGATTCTGTCTGTGTAAGAGAATTAAAAGGAAGATAATGACATCGTATCAAAGTTCATGACTTGCATTTAAGTTTGAATGAGAGTATCAGAAGTCTATATACACATCCAAGTACGTACTTGTGGCTGTACTGAAAGCACAATTGTCATTGAAAGCTTAATATCTCTCAGAAAGATGGAGATTATCCTCAACTTCCAAGCTTTCAGTAGGTATTATTGAATGGGAAAGATATGGGGATTTCCAGGCAACTTAATCCCCCAGTTTCCAGTAAAAGAAAACGACCACAGTAACTTTCCTTTAAGATCTTAATTCGAAGGCAGGTTCAAGTAAAGATTCTATTATTTAAAATGGAAAAAGTTTTCGGCGATGATTAGTTAGTCAAATTATTTCAAGGATTCGCTTCTGTAGGGCGATTAGGTAGAATAAAGACAAGCTAATTAGATAGGTACCTAATTAACCTTAATTATTTATTGGTAAAACTTTAAAGTGGATCTTCCAGCAAAGGAAAAGAAAGACCTAGAAAATAATTGCATTTAGGTACTTCTTTTCCAAGATAAATAATATATTCGCATCGCGGAAAATTCTCAGTAGGTAAGATAGTGTTTTTTTTGCGCAAGGGATAATACTTAAACCTGTGGTTATTGATCAGGTCTTTACCCAAATAAATATTATATTCATTAATCAATGCATTAATACTACTTTAGACGTGATGAACGCTTACGCCATCTATCGGAAATTGATTAAGATAAATTACTGGACGTCGCGTCGTGATAATAAATATACCATTCAAGGCTGGTAGGGAAATAATTTGCAGAGCTCGGGTGTGAACTGTCCCTAGCTATGAAAGAAGAGATACAGTTCTTAATTACTTCTACTACTACTTTCCTTTATCTGACCAAATATTACATTATTAAGTAGGGCACCTTATTGGTACACCGAGTGCAGTGTATCTTGATTATTTTATTACATCACTACAGCTATCATTACAGTTAAGACAATTTATACCGACATAAATACTATCATGAGTAGACATTTTTTTCGAATCAGAATACATTTTTATGGATCATATTATTTTTAAACGGCTTTTTGTAATCAACTTTTTGAGTTAGTCCAAAATACTTGTAGAAAGAAAAAAAACTGGATTTCACCCATTATGAGCTAACATTAAATTAAATTAAATTACAGTAAATTGACATCTCAATAGAGACGAGAAGTTTCGAAGAGAATATGGATATCAAGGCGTTGACAGGGCTTTTAAACGCCCTGTAAACGCCCTAGATACCAATACTCCCTACCAAACTTCTCGTCTCGGGAAGATGTCAATTGGCTTTTATTATGCTGATTTAAAATTAAAAAAAAAAAAATAACACATTCATAAGCATTTGAACGCCCTAGATTATCATATTCCCTTCTAAACTTGCTCGTCTATAAATCCGTGGTAAGTCGAGACATTTACATATCTTTAAAAAAAATGCTCTTCTTAAAAATTTAAAAAAATTGTTAAATGGTACGTAGATCCATACATTTAAAATAAATAATATTTGCATTTATAATCTAGATATTTTGAAACCACAATATAGATAAATAAAGCTGTTTTTGAAACCACAATCGGTTTTACACACCAAATGCTTTTCAAATTTCGAACAAAGTAATTAGTTTGCCAGATTTCAAAATATAGAATTTACTGAATTGAGCTTCCGTCCGTAAAACCACCTTCTATCTACAATAAATACCCTTTGAAAATACACAATATTTATCAATGGCTACTGTTTATAAATTGTGGTAATATTTCGCTTGGACTTGGACCCGTTCAGCGACTCGGCTCTCTGCTATAAGTGGAGGCTGAGTAGCGCAAACTTATTATAACCTACATATTGTCTCCTGCGCTTAAATATTCAGATTTCCCAACACGTACACCACACTCCACACACATACCACAACACAACATACACATGACATAACATAATCACTTTAAATACTATTGTTTGCTCACTTCATGTCTTCAGAAATTTGTCTTGTACATTGTGTTTGTCCACGTAATTGGTGTTATGTTGTATATATTACCTTAAATTTGATCTTAGTTCATTGAACCTAACATATCACTGTGTGCACAACATTAAAATATAAATAAATAAGAAACGCAAATTAAATAATATGAGAAAGATGTGCATAAAAAAGTGTATACATTAAGAAGGGTTTTTTTGACGCTTTTCAAACTTACAAATCGATATAAAAAAACGTACCAATAGAGTCTGGGTATAAGGTAAATATCTCTTAGGTTTTATAAATATATTTGAAAACGCTTTTTGTTTTTTTTTCAACAATGGTTTTCTCCACTTTTTTACGGTTATTTGTAATTGATGGTTGTCTTTGTCTAGGCCCAGTGCTAATTTTTTTTAATTCAAATTTCTCGCTAAGATAGTATTGATTCTTGAGTTTAGTTTTTTATAAGCTTTCTTGTATTTATTACGATGTTACTTATCATGTTGTCTCAGATCTCAGCAATTCAAAATAAAGAGAAAAACGTTATTACTTTTTAGACAACGGACTGTACTTTACTGAAAGCTATAAAAACCTTTTTGTTTTGTTTTCAAGTCGGGAAGGTTTTTCACAACTTTCGCTCTCTTTATTTTCTGTATCTTAGATTTATTTCAATTGCTTGCATTGTCAGACTTGAAAATTATATATTTGTTTTAACACTAACTTTTTTATCAAAACAATAAAACCTTAATAGTAATTTTGATTCAGTAAAAAAAAATATCTACCTCGCTCCTCCTCTCTCCCCCCTTTCCCTCCCTCTTAGCTTTGAGCTGTATTTTAGAGCTAGTAAACGTTATTTAACGTTTGTTTCAAACTAAGTTTATATTTTTATGAAAAAAAATAAATATTCTTTCTTTCATCACGTTTGCTCCTATGTGGAGCATGTGGATATCACTAGATCCCTCCAGGAGACCCTATCCTCAGCCAGCTCTCTCGCCTCCTCCCGCGTCAGGCCCCGCATCCAGCAGCCCCGCCGAGTACATAGACGGTCTGCCAGCGTAAGAAAAAGGCTGTGTAGCCCAATGTGCTATCCACTACATCACGAGGTTTTAATTCTCAGATTCAAAAATATTGCGATTTCGTGTTTCTGATGTTTCTGTCGCTGGCCGAATCAATTATAAGATATGCTAATACTTCTTGGGCTTTTTCGTGTGATTCCAATATTAAATTCGTTCAAAATTTACAAAATTCGATGGTTAAATTATTAATTAAAAAACATCCATACTATCAGAGACACGATGTTTCGATATCCTTATTATATAAGTCTGTAAATATTTTACCTGTTAAGGCGTTATTATGGTCCAAATTAATATCTCAGCACGCATCTCTCTCTGAGTATAAACACAGACCGGTGCATGTTTACAATACTCGTTTTTAGTGCTGAAGGATTAGTTCTCCCTACATATAATAACAAGTATGGTAAGAGACCACTTCAGTACAGTATACCAAAAATCTGTAACATGCTACCAAGAAGTATTAAAAAAATAATTAATTTGTCAAGCTTAAAAGAGAGACGCGTGCTGAGAACTTGGTTGCTGGAGCGCGAATTATTATATTGAGTTTTAGAATTGTATTTTTATTTATATGTATTTTAATTTTTTTGTGCGCTAGGGTATGTATTGTGTAGTTTTATTTTTAGTTGAATTTGTATTTATGCACCCTACTGACGAGTTGCAGTAGGCAACTCAGTAGGACATGTATTGTTTTCTTTTATGTATATATTGAAATAAAAATTTTAAAAAATAAAAATAAAAAGAATCTGGCAGATACGTTCAATACATCTCGTAATTCCATTGAATCTTGTGTCTGGCCATGCTTTTAGTAAAATTTGCAGTACTAAGTGACGTAGTATGCGATACACTTCTAATACCAAAACGTTTCATGTTTACAAGTGAAAACTTTTCTCGCTGACAGTGATAAATCGGTGCTTTACATTCTTATTGGATTATCCCTAGGAAGAGAGTGTTTCCACTTAAAGTATTTCGTAAATTTGCGTACGCGTCAAGGTGTACAAATTAAAGCAAGATTTATTGGATTAGCAACTAAGTTTGAATTAATCTTTTGTACAAATTCGTGAATTTCCAAGAAGTCCTGAAAAAAGGCTTTATTTTCAACAAGATAATACCTCTATTTTTCTAAAGGCTTAGATCGTATTAAAATATGGGAAATTGCGGATTTAACAGATTTTTAAAAAGTTAATAAAAAACACATTGAAAATAGTTTCGTCAATAAATAAAGAAATACTAAAGTTCTGAGACCAAATTTAATATATTGGGTGTAATATTCTAATTAGCATTTTTCACTATGCAAAAAATAAGGATGAAATATATGAAACTTATGTATTTGGTATTTTCATTAAAAATAAGTGATTTCGCAGTGTTTCGACAGTATTTCAGAGAAATCGAAGGAAGAAAGCTCCTGATCAAAAGTGAGAGGAGAGCCCAATGGATCGGCCATATAATGCGACATAAGGGTCTCCTTCATGAGATAATAGAAGGAATATCATCTGTGTGTACACATTTCAGAAGGCGCCCCCGACGAGAGTATCTGGAACAAGAGTGCGATGACATGAACTGCGCCTCATATACTAAGATGAAAAAGGCTGCGGAGGATAGAACGCAATGGAAATTACAAGATAGAACCTTGCTGCAGACCAATCCCCAGGATTGAGATATCAAAGAAGAAGACAGTTGAATCAAAGCTACTTTCTCATAGGTATAATTAAAATGCATCTCCGTAAAAAACAATCAATCAATCTACTTATGGTAGGGTTCTGCCTATAAGCTAAGCCATCAGTCGCCATTTCTGCACATCTTCTCAAGTCAGGTCTACGTCCGAGATAGGTTGAGAGTTGTATTCACGCAGCCAGACAGAGAGCAGTATGCGTTTCCAGAGCTTCTCTGTTTCTGTCGAGATTTTAATAATGATCGACTAATAGTAGTATTTAATGAACAATGAAACACTATTAACATTTTAAAAATTTAGTAAATGTAGGATTAAATGATGGTAGGTAGATAAAAAATGACGGTAAAGAAAAGGGCAAGTGGCATTCCATAGTGGCAAAATACTACCGTGCCTAGTGTTGCCTAGTGACCCACTACGTCACTCATACGTCACTCATACGTCATCACTAGGCATCTACGTCACACGTTCTAAGGTGTGAGTGTATTGGCCTGAGTGCTGGAATTTTAAGAAGATGGAATTTGACAATAAGAGGTTTTATGAAAATTTTTGAAAATTCGTATGCAATCGCTCTTTCTAGTGACTTTTTCGAAGGCCTGTGGTGTGTAAACACAGCGATAAATAAAAAAAAATGACTTCCTGAAAAAAAATATTCAAATAAGGAATTCACGTTCTATTGTTTTCGGTATTCAAATTTACTCCTTTAACGGTAAATTTTCCTATATTCTATCATCATTCCCAAAATCCAATTCCGGTCTGCCTGCGGTTATTGTGAGTCTCATATCGGTTTTTGCGAGGTTTGGTGATTTTGTTCAGTGACAGATTAGGATTTATATATCAGCCACACCCCCACCCCGTTTCCTTCACCCCTCTCACCGTATAGGGATGACGCAGTCAATTTATATTCAAACCAATTCAATAATAAGATGGCTGTTGAATAAAAGTCACTTCGGTGTCGAGGAAAAGAGGTTAAGAGGGATAAAAAAATGAAAATTTCGTTTTCGCATAGAACTTAAGAAGTATAAGTCGGTTAGTTTTTTACAGTTTTTTTTGTTGA
>JAGVSP010000507.1:0-81457 GCA_022494985.1 Micrasema minimum | reverse complement strand
AAAATCACATGTCAATAAATAAATTGTTCGCCTCGTAGCACTGTGGTAGCGTATTTGGCTACCGTGCATGGGGTCGCGGGTTCGATTTCCGTAGGGGGTCAACATGAAATATTTTAGTTATAAGCATTTTTATCGTGCGAGGTTCACGAGGTATAAGCCCGTTTGCGAGGCAAAAGATGTTGACAGGAGAAAATCAGTAAAATATGTAATTTTTCAAATGAGATTATTTCGAAAAGTATAAGAGATCCTAAAAAATTTAGAAAAATCAATTTTATAGAATTTTTAGTGTTCTATTACGTTTTGTTACAACTATATTTGGTTGGGTTAAGCGTTTTTGAGTTTTTTGAGAAAACAATTTTTTTTTCTAGTTTTTTGAAAATCCTGACTTAAGCTCACCTCCTATTCATCCGGACTTTTGATGCAATCTTCCCTGAACATCACTTAACAACATAAAAAAAGAATCAAAAACATCCGAATTAGTTAAGGCAAAAAACCTAATTTGACTGGGCTGTTAGGAATTCGTGGGAAATGAGTGGATGTGTGAGTGCTCTTCAATTAATTGTATAAAACTTCAGTATCGAAATGATGTAAAACAGCAGCAGCGTTAAATCATTATACGTACGTGGGTAAAAAAAAACTTTAATAAACTTCCGGAAAACTTAAAATCCATAAAAAATTATCAAATTTTTAAAATAAATTAAAAAAACATATAAGACCTACCCCAGCCTAAACTCCATACAGAGGAATATTTTTTTCATTTTGTTCATTTAATTTATTTTATTTTAAAAATTTATGATGAAACTTACTCATATAAAAAAATTAAAAATTGTAAAACGAAACTCCCTCTCTAAACACAAGTATCCACTTTATTAGAGAGGTAGAAACGCTATGTCTAAATTTTTATATATTACCAACAATATGTTTAGATATATTATGTTTTGTAACAGATTTTAATTTCAATGAAAAAAAAATTTTTCAAAAAATAAAAAAATGTCGTTAACTAATATCATACATGTGATAGGTTGATAAATTACCTTCTTGTTGAGTCTAGTCTACTATGTAATAGGTATTCAAAATATGTTTACATTGTAGCGAAGAGTTGATATAAAGTATTTAAAGTTATGCTTATAACTTTTACCGGATAATTTTTAATGCGAGCCCGTCATGTGTAAAATATGGAAACACATTCCGTTAATTAAATTTTTGATGTTGTTTTATGGACTTTGTCTATGGAAATCGTAAATAAAACCACGAAACTATGTTATTATGGTGGGTGGCGGTACAAATATGCGGTAAAACTTTACCGAAATAAACCAGCATTAAACGAATCTGTTTATTTGAGTATAAAATTGTGTAAATATGCCGACCAGGGAAATGCATTTCATATTATGAAAAGCAAACATTATCCATTGCATCTGGGAATCGTGGACTATAGCGGACATACGATCGTTTTAACTTTTCATTTTGAAATTTATGTCAGTCAATACTCCCAGTACGATAACAATATTTCAAATGTACAAGTTGGGACAAACTACTACTACTACTACCCTTCCTTATCCACACCCAATGGTGCATAGGGCACTGCGTTAATACACCAAGTGCAGTCAATATTGAAATTATTTGGTCACATGAAGGAAAGATAATCAGTCTTTCAGATCGCTTCAGCACCAGTCGAATGTATAACATATTTTCATGTGAAAATCGCGACCTCATACATGGCACAATGACTAATTATTACTAAATACCAAACAGACAGAGGGTTCGTAGCAAGGAGGCTCTATATAATAATAATAGGGAGGTTTTTTGTGTCACAACTCAGGTAGTTGACGCTTGAATCAAACAAAGAAAAATAATCATAACGACAAAGGACCTGAAAGCCCCACCCTTTCCCTAGACTGTTTTAAAGACTATTGAGTCTTTTTTCAGTCCAGCACAACTTTACCGATTTTTCAACAAGCTATACCGCGATTTTCAGATTGTTAGTGTGATAAAAAAACGGATGAATTTACGTTATGTACGCGAACAAATGCTTTCATTGCCCCTACCACTGTCTCGGCTTATGTATTATTAATGGTCATTGTTTCCATCACCCAAACCAACCAGAGTCGGCCAAAATTAACAGTAGTAGGGAAACGGTAGTTTCTACCCCGATCATTTGTATATAAAGCCCGCTATATATGGGACAATTTACTACACAGTTTTCTGTGCAGTCTGAAAACGGTCCCGTATAAAGCTAAAACTGCATGAAAAACTGTGTGCTAGTGTCAGATTTAAGCTGACATGACAGTCAATGTTTTTTATGTAAACGTTTAAGTAGACATTGGTTTATTGTATGCTTTTAAATACGTAAAAAACAATAACATTTTTACATTATTAGCTAAATATACAATTTCCTGAGAGCAAACATACGATAATAACTTACAATCGCGTTTCAAAAATACACATATTTAGCGTGTCTTTTGACAGAAGTTTGACAGACTGCACAGTTTTCTGAACAAGAAACTGTGTAGTTTTCTGAACAAGAAACTGTCTGTCCCATATAAAGCAGGCATAAGTAATGACTACCACCGTGCGGAGACCGGCATACTGCCTCGCTAGGCGCCCATCTCACACTTTCATCCTATCGTCCTATCTGGCAGACACTATTTTATACGTCTCCTGCCGTACCTTATCACAATACCTATCCAAAGACCATCCTATACATACAAAAAGGACACAATACAATTGAGTTGAGAGATGGCTTATAAATTGAGACCTCTACAAACAGCCGCCCCAGCTAGCGCACACCAAAAATGTGTGAAATTAGCGCACAGTGAGAATCTGACACTAGCACACAGTTTTTCATGCAGTTTTAGCTTTATACGGGACCGTTTTCAGACTGCACAGAAAACTGTGTAGTAAACTGTCCCATATATAGCGGGCTTAAGTTTTCAGGCTGCATAGGAAACTGTATGGTAAACTATCCCGTATAAAGTGGGCTTATGTTTATCTAAACTTATTTTGGTAACCGTAAGGAACTTTCAATGACCAATAATAACTAGTGTGCTCTCCTCTCCTCTATATTAGGAATATTCTCGGAAGCCAGATTTTGTTTCAGGTAGATTAAAATAAGGTGGAGTAGTTATGGAGCGGAACAAATGATTATATTGTTGAGGTCTGTGAATACAAGTTAATAGGAGCAGGTAGAGTAGAGACAAAAGTGGTGTATTTAAGAAATATAGTAAACTTGTGTGTACAATCAATTTGAATTTCATTTAGTCCAAATCTTTTGTTGTTGTTTGTATAGACCAGCTAATATAAGTATGTTTGTGTGGAGTACGTTGCGTTCATTGCACTTCGGGGGATAATTACTTGGAATCCATTATTGACAATTATCCCCGATTTCTAATTAATAATGAGGAAATCCACTGCTACCTAGAATTGAATTTTAAAAATGCTTTCGTGTAGACGCGAATATCTAAAAATTTTGAAGTGGGATGAAATATCCCAAAAACGCACGCAAAAATTAATAAAAAATGTTAAAAATAGCATTCATTTCAAAATCTTAAACAATGACGTCACTCCTTGTATCTAAGTATAGTGTTTCTAGTACATAGTAGTATTTGGCGTGGTATTTGAAATGTGCAACTTTAAAAAATCGTATCTTCATCAATAACTTATAAAAAAATATTAAATATATTTTTTTTGTTTAGTTAAATAGTAAGTTTATAGAAAAAAATTACTTTAGAAAAAAATTGGATTCCCTCGTTGCAACAATGTGAACGAAAAATGGAGAACTGGTATTTTTGTACTTATGACTTCTTTTGAAACGATTTAACTAAATTAATATAATCCCCGGAAAAAAATTAATATTATAAGGTAAATATGGAATATTTCAAATCCCGATTACGCTATACCTACACCACAAGGTGGAATATACACTGTGTTTCACCACGAGACCGCGAAACTCTAGAGAGTGATTTTAATGACATTCTGAGAAAAAAATCCTAATTAAGATTTTTGATCAAGGCATTTTTAATCATTTATTTAGAAATGCATTAATTTAGAAAAACTGGGGGAGGGGGGTCCGCCCCGGTCACCGTATACATATTCAAAATTCAAATCTAAATCTTTGGTCTGCTTCAAAAATATGTAATTTCCAGTACAAAAATTTGAGTCAGTATTACACGCGTAAATTTTTGTTAATTAAATTATTTTTATTAAATAATTTTCTTAAGAAATTAGAATAGAGTTGTTTGAAAAACTTAAAAATATCATGAATAATCACTCTCCGGAGTTTTGCGGTTTCATCGTGAAACACGGTGTATACAAAATATTATTATTATACTTTGTATGTATTAACTTTTATGTTCAATACAAGCTACGTTAGTGATTTATGATAATGAAACTACAAGAAGATAGGTTTTTGTAAAGCGATGGATGCTCGTATTATCGTTAGCTGCTAAAGTGAATTACTTCTAAATATAGATATTCAATATTCACTATGCTTAGATTATAAAATGTAATGTATGGTCGAAGCTGAAGGCACTTACATTATAATATTGTACTATGATTAGCTACTAAGCTACACTAACTCAAAAAAGTCAATTTCTGAGAAATCACAAAAAAACTATTTTAATTCATAACTCTTCTTCTTCTTCTTTCGCCACGTTCACTCCTATGTTGAGCATGTGGACATCACTAGATCCCTCCAGGAGACCCTGTCACCAGCCAGCTCTCTCGCCTCCTCCCACGTCAGGCCCGCATCCATCAGCTCCGCCGAATGCATCCGTAGGATGGTCATCGACGGTCTGCCAGGACGGCGGGATCCTGCATGCGTGCAGAAGAGCCAGCTCGGGTTCAGGCTCCCCCGAGGCATCCGGAGTACATGCCCAAGCCAGGTCCATCGCCGCATCTCCACGACTCCAGTTACTGAAGGTTGCTGCGTCCGTTCCCTAACTTCAGCGTTGGTTATGAAGTCAAACCACCTAATGCCTAGAATTTTTCTCAGACACTTATTCTCAAAGCTCAAGAAGCGAGCATTCTCAATTTGATGGAATTTTTTTACAAACCCATTTCTAAACTTTGTTACAGTTTTTTAATATCATGCCGTTTCGGCCTTCCTCGGCTTCTGCACCCGTTTAATTACGTAGTAAAAAAAGACAGTGGTGTGTGTTATGGTTCTCAGCTTAAGTATAAGTAATATGGAACCCTTAACATGATTTGTGTTCTATATTCAAAATGCGTAATTTGGTTTTCCCGCTAAACTACCCCTTCACTGAGAAACAGCTTCGTTAGAATCACAAGGCTCTAACTAACATTGCACTAAAATTATATAAAAAAGTCACCATCGTCATTCCCGCATTCATACCTAATGGTACATAGGGCACTGCATCGGTGCACCGTGTGCAGTGAATCTAGATAATTTGTTACATTGCAAGATGATCAGTCTTACGCTTCAGCGCCAGTCCAAGGTATCAGAAATGAAATATTTTTATGTGAAAATCGCATTTGTGACGAGTCGAAAATTTGAAAAATCTTAATAATTAATTTGAATTAATAACGTATTTAACTGACACCCCTGTAATTCCAAGGTGTCTCCATACCATAATCCCCATTTGATATTCTGTGGTGTTATAAAGCCCGACCTCTGGTGTTAATATTAATAACAATAACAATAGGTAGTGAAGTGCGTACACACTAGATCCTCTACTGTAGTTTAGATTATTACATATTAATATTGTATCACACCCAAATTAGCTGATGAAGGATCACACCTAAATGAATTTTTCAGATAATATATTGTAGACTAAATTTAACCCTCTGCTCGGCACAGATAGAACTAAGTGATTTTAAAACGGGAACAACATCAAGCTTCAATTTAGCAAAAATAAAAAAAATACATATCCATTTTTTTTTTTTTTTTTTTTTTAATATGTACTTTATTTAGGAAATAAACATATCACACATTTAACAGTATGGAGACTTAAATAACAAAATATTTATATTATATTAATAATAATAGGTAAGCTTAAATGTATGAAAGAGTTGAATTTTTTAAATATGGGCGTGGGCGCGAGAATGAGTGGTATGATTGTTAGTTGCCTTTTGTACGCCGATGACGCAGTGCTTCTTGCTGATAGTGAAGAAGAATTGCAGTCCTTGGTTACAAAGGTTTACGATGTGTGCAAGGAGAGTGACCTGTTAATGAATGTGGAAAAGTCGAATGTGATGGTTTTTGAAAGAAATGAAAATATGACTAAGTGTAAGATTGTAGTAAATGGCGATAGCTTGAAACAGTGGAAGAATTTGTATATCTGGGAAGCATGTTCACAAGTGATGGAAATATGGACAAGGACATTGAAAGGAGGGTTAGTGCCGGTAACAGAATTAATGGTGCCTTAAAGTCGGTAGTATCTAATAAGTGCTTATCAAAAGAGGCTAAATTGGCAGTGCACAATGGAGTTCTGGTACCAACCCTTATGTATGGAAGCGAAGCATGGAGTTGGAAAAATAAGGATGAAAGTAAATTGAATGCAGTTGAAATGCGATCTCTCAGGCGAATGTGTGGTAAAACTATGTATGATAGGTGCACTAATGTTGAAATTAGAGCAGAATGCAAGGCTGAGATAAGCATTATCGACAAAAATTAAGAAAGGTCTTTTACGTTGGTTCGGTCATGTAGAGCGAATGGATGATGAAAGAACGGCTAAAAAAATATATGATGCGACTGTGCCTGGATGTAGAAGTCGAGGAAGGCCGAGAAAGACATGGCATGATCAAGTTAAACAAGTGCTTGAAAGTGGGCATGTAAGAAGTCGGAATAATCGACGTGCGTGCATGAGGAGATGTATTAATGTGGAGGAAGCAAGAGAAGTGTGCCAGGACAGAGTGGTGTAGCGTTCTATCCTCTCTGCCTACCCTTTCGGGGAAATGGCGTGATGGTTAGTTAGTTAGTTAGTAGTTTAGAATATCTATGTTTATTTTTATTATAATAATTTTTTTTTTTTAAAGATTTCGCTGTTCCTTCCAATAAAAAACAAATTTTTGTGCTTGGGAAGAGACTTACACGTTGAAACGGTAATTTATTATATTTTGTTTACTTTTTTTTTTTTTTTTAAATATTTGTTTACGGGTATTTCAAATCTAGTAGATTCATTAATATCGATCAATGTTCACTGTACATGTTCCATGCAGTGCCCTATGCACCATTTGGGGAGTATAGTGGGATGTAGTAGTATATTGGTGTGTAAAATTTCAAAACGATAGCCTGATGCAGAGACACCAATTCATGAAATAAATTTTAATATTTTTATAAATGCAGGTGAAAAGTACAAGAAACTTCCAGAAAAACTAACCGCGGGTCTCTGTTAGTAGCGCAGCGCTTTAAGTCCATTTTATACGGGACAGAAAACTGTACAGTTTCTTGTGCAGTTTGCAAACTGTCCCGTATAAAGCGAAAACTGTATGGAATATTGAATGGCCGACGCGACGTAAGGCTGACCTGACAGTCAATATTTTTTTTATGTAAACGTTTAAGTAAATGTTGGCATGTTGTATGCTTTTAAAAACGTAAAAATATCATATTATTAGCTATGATTACATTCTTAATTTTTTGTGTGAAAACATACGAAATATATTATACAATTTCGTATGTTTTCACACAAGAAAGAAATACTTGAAAATGGTCATGTAAAAAACCGGAATAATCAACGTGCGTGCATGAAAAGATGTATGAATGGGGAGGAAGCAAGGGAAATGTGCCAGGACAGAGTGGTGTGGCGTTCTATCCTCTCTACCTACCCCTTCAAGGAAATGGCGAGATGGTTAGTTAGTTACTTAAAATATCAGTTCATTGTAAAAAATTCTTCCGTATTTATAATAAAATGACTGTTGAAAGTATGAAATAGCGAGAGAAACAAAGAGCTAGAAAGCTATCTACGTTTTTTTTTTCGAATCGGTAATCGCATTTTCCCTTAATTTATTTTCTACGTATCGCGATAAATAATGTATCCGGTAATAAATAACGCGTTAAATGATAGGCGCCCCAAATTGGGGCTAATCGGCACTGCTTCCAGCGGCAGGGATCAGAAAGTAAAGGGGCACGCGCACGCAGGCCCGCTCGCGACACCGACCCTGCCGTTAATATCTATTATTTGTCCTGGTAATAAAACACAACCGCCCTCTCCGTCCTCTCGCCCGACGGCCCGACACTGTGTCCCGACCTTTTCCCGGTCTGAACTTACCTACGGCTAGCTGGTCTCCAGGGCACGAGTCTTAGTGAGCTCAGGGCTCCTTATAGGAATGCGTGGGCTCTTGTTACCTTAATTTTATATTGAGGAGTGCAAAGACAGGTGAGCGAGGATCCGTTGCAGGTAATTGGCAGTGGGAGGAGAACAGAGGCGAACGCAGTGGTCTTTAAGTGGAAGTTTATTACAATGATACAGTACACAACATGAGGTAAACACAGGACCAGATCAAAACAAGGACAGTAATAAGTATGTCGTAGAAATAAGACTAAGAACTAAACAGGGTTAGTACAGTGGGCAAGGATTCCCGTATCTTAATTATGATAACAAGTCCCTGTATTAACTTTTTTTTACAACAAAATTTGACAGGGGTTTGTTTATGAAGCAACGGGTTTTGATAGTTAAACCTGGAGATTACTGACTTTACACTAATAATGATATTTATGAGTATTCACAAAAAAATAAGAATTTTGACCAGGGGTTTTGTTTATGAGGCAACTGGTTAGATAATTACCCTGGAGATTATTGACAATTATAATGGTATCTCCGAGTATTCACATAAAATAAGAATTTGGCCAGGGGTTTGTTTATGAGGTAGCAAGTTGATAATTTCTCTTGGAGATTGCGGATTCTAACAAATATGGTGAAGAATTTGACCAGGGGTTTGTTTATGAGGCAACTGGTTAGATAATTACCCTGGAGATTATTGACAATTATAATGGTATCTCCGAGTATTCACATAAAATAAGAATTTGGCCAGGGGTTTGTTTATGAGGTAGCAAGTTGATAATTTCTCTTGGAGATTGCGGATTCTAACAAATATGGTAAGCGTTGTTGACGCTAATTGTGGATAATTCGGACATGGGTTCCCCGGGAGCGACCTGGGTTTCATCACTAACCGACGAGTGAAGGGTGCACTGGTTTAATGGAACTCACGAACCTTGACCGGGCGCGGAGACGGTGCCGATAAACGGTGGACCTTGCATTGGTTGCCAAAGCTCCTTAGTTGATCCTTCGACAGCAATACGTCACGGACCGCGATTCACCAGCCGAAGGATAGACGAGGCCTTGTACTGATGGTGTCTGACGGGGACATCCGGGGTAAGAAGGACTCCACGCTAAAATCGAGTTATTGGTTTACGGTACGCACGAAGAAGTTATTTACTGGTTGTGGTATGTTTTTAAAACTGCAGCCTACTTACATTGTGGAGTTTCTATTGTCGGTCAACCTTAGGTTTTGGCGTGGCCTTCTATTATATTTTGTGGTGAACTAAGTGACGAGTGTCTACGCTGTAAAAATATGTCGGATTGTAGAAAAATGTTATTTGATATCAAGCCCGTATTAACGGTTATAAGTTTATAAATGCTTACCGGCAGGGCGGGGGAAGGTATTAGGCTTTTTTCCGGAAGCTACTATGCTTAGGTGCATAGGGTACTTTTCAAGTTACGCTGCCCTTGAGGCGGGACTTCTTTGCCCGAGGCGTACGTGTTCACGGGACTAGGGTTTTTGCGCTAATGGGCTGCGGAGCCCGTGCGCGGAGTTAGATCGGAAGGGAAGACGGGGCGGGGGGTCGGGAGGGTAACTTCCTGCATACGCAGATCTATTTTTAGAAACAGCTGGACCTTGAAATGAAAGTTACATTGCTACTTTCGTATGAATCGTGACAGGTGAGGGGTTATTGGGGCGGTGCTGGACGAGGGGGGATTGTATCCTGTTTTAGCGAGTTGGTTTGTTAAAAGTAAACGAAACCGAGCGTCGCGATTGGCTGGGGGAGATCGCGACAGCTTGACCGCGTTATTAGTTATCAAACCGATATTATTTATTTGGTACGGCTTATTGATTTAGTCGTGGGACACGACACTCCACCTTTACTACGGGGAAAAAAAAAATTTCTGAAGGGAAAAAAAATTATTTTTATTTTATTAAGAAAGACATCTGGTGTCGAAAGGGTTAAGCCTCAGTCGTGCTCGGAATGTTTGGGGCTCCCGTGCGTATCGCGCACGCAGTGGGACAAGACAGGGCTAGTTTACACAGTGTTTTACAAGTTATTATTTATTTATTTAATTATTATTATTTTATTTATTTTTTAATGCTTGTTATACTAGTTACCTCCATTTGGTTTGCGCATGTTCGCACTTAAGAAAAAAGGAACACGGACCAGAAAATATACAGAACGGCTAGGAATACAAACGGAAGAAGAATTTGCAATTAGCTGGTTGACACTGAGTGGTTTATATACAGTATTTACAGGACCGCCTAAAAAGTACATTTAATACGGCTGATCTAGTCCAGTTGAATTCGGCTAACTTTCAACAATCACTAGGCCCTATTGACTACGATATTCTGGTAAGTCAAGTCTATGGAGACAAGGTTAGAGGTATAAGACCTGACCACTCTCCGTACATTTATTTCACGTTTACATAACATTATTAAAGGGCTGACACTAAAGTTACAACGAAAAGTCCTGAGTTCCACACTCACAACAGGGTCGTCACCGCTATTCTCCCAGGGTCTCCAAGACCCTGGCATAGTAATACATATACAACAAGTTACACTAAAAATATGGATTCTGTATTTATCAGCTCTAAGGGCGAGCTGATAACGTGAATCAAGCATTTTACACACAAAGAAGGTATTTCCATCAGGCTACAAAAAAAAATCCAATATTGGTCCGTACGAAGATGGCAGGAGGGACTTGCCACGGAATATTATTTCATTCAAACCGACAGGGGTGACATGGAGACAAACATACACACTATCATTCGTCTTCAAGCACGGCCATCTTGCATACAGGGGTAGGGAAATATAGAATTTCATTCGTGCTATTAGAGACACTACTAACATTCCTGGGGCAGTCCACCGGTACAGGACAGTAGTGAGTGGAAGATGGAGGGCCTGGTGGCAAATACCGTAACATACATAACAATTTACATTCGGGTGGGTGGTTTGTTTCCCGGTCCCAGCGTGACAGTGTCACTTGACGAATTGTCTAGGATCGCTACCTATCATTTGGAGTGTTTTCAGGTACTGCCTATGGCGTACACAAGATGAGAAAACGTCTTTCAACATCTTCCCGGAGCCGGAACGTCTTCCTGGCATCCCACTGAGCTATTGAGCTACAGTCCGTATTGTAAGCGCATCCACGCTATAGTGTCATAGAAACATACTTTATAACACAATTAAAAAAAATCGGTTTCTTCCCTGTTGTGGTCGGTTCTTTTTTTATCTCTACGCGCGACAGAAGCGGAAGCGGGTAAGAGCATATGGGACACGAGGACGGTAATTGCGAGTTGGTATGGCAAAGATTCAAGGGGAAATGACGAAGAAACCTCACTCCTTGGTTACGTAAGACTCGTACTTACAGGTCAAAGAGTTCTAAACCTGCCAAGGGCTATTAGGACGACCTTCCAACAGCTGTATTCTAGGCCACCTTGACATGGCGCATTATTGAGTACACTATGTGTTCTCACGTCTCTAGTTAGTCAGACTCACGTTCGCTGGGGGTGTCGGCACAGAAGAGGTGCACGGAATAGCGAATGGAAGGGGGAATGACTAACAAGAGGACTCATCACCTCTTCATTAAGAAAGGCTCTTACTTCCTGGCTAAAAGGGATTCGAACGCCAGCCGCGAACTTGGGTTACCAAAACACCAAGTTTTATTCGAAGCCGTCGCGGCACGGCAAGTCCTATCGGGGTTACGGTATCGCATCATGTTTTACTATGTCCTTGACGTGATACTTTCCAGGTTTTTTCCGGTCATGTCCTCTAGTTCGTAAATTACGTTAGACAGTCGACGGACAACCTTGCATTTGATAAAGCGCGGGCATAATTTAGCCGAAATATACTTGGCACCGTCCGAGAGGGACGAAACTTCTTTTCCACACAATCTGGCCCCACCGCATAGGAGCAGGTCTTTCGGCGCAGGTTGTACCGCTTGGAATTTTGTTGAAAGGCCTTTAGAAGGGCACCCGAGACATTGTCATAAACTTGTTCCATGTTTTTCAAGGTTAGTAGTTTCTCTGGAGATTTATTTTTAGACTAATGCTGTTTAAGAGAGATACCTACCGGTGTCGCCTTGACAACAAAGCTATTGGATTTTACATTTGGATTACAGGTTTCGACTTGAATTTCCGTTCATTATTATTTTATTTTTTGCCAATTCTTATTCCTTGTGAGTTTGTACAGACAATTTTATTTTTTATGTTTTTACTCTTTATACATTGGCAAGATACAATGTTGTAAACAAAAACAATTTCTGGAGAGACCCACTGGTTCTGCCCACTGATCACTCACCAGCAAGTACGGACCCGCACCACATGTCTTTACTTTGTTAATTTGTAGAATTTTTTGGTAACCGGCCACATATCAAGGCCCTTAGTTGGGAGCCAGTGTCCGTTTCCTCACTTCTCTGGTGTAGGGACGTTTCCAAGGCGAGGTTGCCTGATGCGTGTGACCTGACTATTGTAGCCACTGGTGCGCTAGGGTTGGTGATTTCGATGTTAATTTCTGCTGCCTGAGCGCGTAATTCGGGTAGTGTTGTGCGTGGTTCATAACCCCTAATGCGAACTGCCTTGGACAAGGTCTTGGTGTTTGCGGAGCCTACGCGCGGAATTACTTCCATTACGGTGGTTTCAGAGTCGGGGGAAAAAAAACTAAAGCACAATTTAAGAGTCGCACGGGAAAAGAAGTGAACGAGCATACGTTGATCTTTTAAATTATTGTAGGCCGTATTTAAAAAAGAAGTTGACAATAAAGAAACTTTTTCCTTCAATTAAAATTCTATAATAATATTATTTGTCGCAGTTGCCGCCTTAAGTAGGTATACCTTTTGTTCTACACCGGAAGCGGAAGCTGACCGAACCTCGGAATTGACAAAATATTAAAAACATTTATCTCTGAAATGATTTAATGTTTGACCTCAAAAGAAAGCAGCTATGAATGAACTTGATCGAAGCTATGTCGCATTCAAAGGGTGGAAAAAAAATACGACAAAACTATTGCATTTAAAAGAATTAATTTTATCAATTACAAATTTGAGCGGAAGGAATCCTAGGACAATGTTGATAAGGTACTAATTTTTCACATAAGGTTTTGACCAGGGATTACTAATGCATATGGTGACAATCGCAATTGTATTGAGATTTCAAAAGAAACTAAAAAAAATTATCTTTGAATAAGTATGTGTGTACAATTGAACGTGGAATACAAGGATGGTACGAAACGAGAATAAAATGAGGATAATAAAAAAAAATGGCTTTCTTCAAATATCGAGCAACTCTGCTATACCACCCCCAAACAGGTGTTCCATTCTTTCAAGGTTAGTAGTTTCTCGCGAGATTTTATTTTTAGACTAATGCTGTTTAAGAGAGATACCTACCGGTGTCGCCTTGACAACAAAGCTATTGGATTTTACATTTGGATTACAGGTTTCGACTTGAATTTCCGTTCATTATTATTTTTTTTTTTTGCCAATTCTTATTCCTTGTGAGTTTGTACAGACAATTTTATTTTTATGTTTTTACTCTTTTATACATTGGCAAGATACAATGTTGTAACAAAACAATTTCTGGAGAGACCCACTGGTTCTGCCCACTGATCACTCACCAGCAAGTACGGACCCGCACCACATGTCTTTACTTTGTTAATTTGTAGAATTTTTGGTAACCGGCCACATATCAAGGCCCCACGTTGGGCGCCAGTGTCCCGACCTTTTCCCGGTCTGAACTTACCTACGGCTAGCTGGTCTCCAGGGCACGAGTCTTAGTGAGCTCAGGGCTCCTTATAGGAATGCGTGGGCTCTTGTTACCTTAATTTTATATTGAGGAGTGCAAAGACAGGTGAGCGAGGATCCGTTGCAGGTAATTGGCAGTGGGAGGAGAACAGAGGCGAACGCAGTGGTCTTTAAGTGGAAGTTTATTACAATGATACAGTACACAACATGAGGTAAACACAGGACCAGATCAAAACAAGGACAGTAATAAGTATGTCGTAGAAATAAGACTAAGAACTAAACAGGGTTAGTACAGTGGGCAAGGATTCCCGTATCTTAATTATGATAACAAGTCCCTGTATTAACTTTTTTTACAACAAAATTTGACCAGGGGTTTGTTTATGAAGCAACGGGTTTGATAGTTAAACCTGGAGATTACTGACTTTACACTAATAATGATATTTATGAGTATTCACAAAAAAAATAAGAATTTGACCAGGGGTTTGTTTATGAGGCAACTGGTTAGATAATTACCCTGGAGATTATTGACAATTATAATGGTATCTCCGAGTATTCACATAAAATAAGAATTTGGCCAGGGGTTTGTTTATGAGGTAGCAAGTTGATAATTTCTCTTGGAGATTGCGGATTCTAACAAATATGGTGAAGAATTTGACCAGGGGTTTGTTTATGAGGCAACTGGTTAGATAATTACCCTGGAGATTATTGACAATTATAATGGTATCTCCGAGTATTCACATAAAATAAGAATTTGGCCAGGGGGTTTGTTTATGAGGTAGCAAGTTGATAATTTCTCTTGGAGATTGCGGATTCTAACAAATATGGTAAGCGTTGTTGACGCTAATTGTGGATAATTCGGACATGGGTTCCCCGGGAGCGACCTGGTTTCATCACTAACCGACGAGTGAAGGGTGCACTGGTTTAATGGAACTCACGAACCTTGACCGGGCGCGGAGACGGTGCCGATAAACGGTGGACCTTGCATTGGTTGCCAAAGCTCCTTAGTTGATCCTTCGACAGCAATACGTCACGGACCGCGATTTCACCAGCCGAAGGATAGACGAGGCCTTGTACTGATGGTGTCTGACGGGGACATCCGGGGGTAAGAAGGACTCCACGCTAAAATCGAGTTATTGGTTACGGTACGCACGAAGAAGTTATTTACTGGTTGTGGTATGTTTTTAAAACTGCAGCCTACTTACATTGTGGAGTTTCTATTGTCGGTCAACCTTAGGTTTTGGCGTGGCCTTCTATTATATTTTGTGGTGAACTAAGTGACGAGTGTCTACGCTGTAAAAATATGTCGGATTGTAGAAAAATGTTATTTGATATCAAGCCCGTATTAACGGTTATAAGTTTATAAATGCTTACCGGCAGGGCGGGGGAAGGTATTAGGCTTTTTTCCGGAAGCTACTATGCTTAGGTGCATAGGGTACTTTTCAAGTTACGCTGCCCTTGAGGCGGGACTTCTTTGCCGAGGCGTACGTGTTCACGGGACTAGGGTTTTTGCGCTAATGGGCTGCGGAGCCCGTGCGCGGAGTTAGATCGGAAGGGAAGACGGGGCGGGGGGTCGGGAGGGGGTAACTTCCTGCATACGCAGATCTATTTTTAGAAACAGCTGGACCTTGAAATGAAAGTTACATTGCTACTTTCGTATGAATCGTGACAGGTGAGGGGTTATTGGGGCGGTGCTGGACGAGGGGGGATTGTATCCTGTTTTAGCGAGTTGGTTTGTTAAAAGTAAACGAAACCGAGCGTCGCGATTGGCTGGGGGAGATCGCGACAGCTTGACCGCGTTATTAGTTATCAAACCGATATTATTTATTTGGTACGGCTTATTGATTTAGTCGTGGGACACGACAACTGCCACCAAGACAAAATATAGCGGAAATTATTCTTACTGATAAAATAATACATATAAACAACTTATGGGAGGGGTCATACGAAAAGATAATGATGAAAATAGAACAACGTTGTTTCCGCAGCAAAATTATGTAACTTCAAAAAGGTCGTTTTGATGGAACTTGGGATAACATCCCTTTTCTTATTTTGAAAAAACGCGCTTATCATGAATATTTCTTTGATGTTTAGTATCTATAGTTGCAATCCAGGACGCCGAGAACCCGATGCCTTGTAAAATAGGCAAGCATGGTATCTACTGTCATCCGTTTCGGCTGGCTAGGCCATGTACTACGTATGCCTCCCGAGAGCCGCCACCATGCTTGCCTATTTTACAAGGGATCAGGTTGACAATTCGTCCACTATTGACAATTCGTCGGCAGTTTGCGTCAGAGCTGCGGGACGTGGACTTGACTGGGAGGATGCACGGGAGCTGGCGGCCGATCGCTTGGCCTGGAGGCAGTTTGTGGATTCCATATGCTCCACATAGGAAGCGGATATGGTATGATGATGATAGTTGCAATCTGCAAACAAGTTTAAATATGACCTGAAAAGGTGAAACAAATTCCAAATAATATTGTATTATATTAATCAATCCTGAAATCTAAAATAAACTGTTGCAACAAGATGAATATGATTAAATCACCGCGCGCCAGTGAAGTAGAATACTTTCTCTTTCACACACATGCCCGCTCGCTCGCACACTGCATAGCGGGGCCGTTCGTAGCACGTTGGCCACCGAAGAACGCTCGGAGCCGCCTCCCATTAGAAACCCCGTGGAGGTTGTGCGATCGGGAGTATATATAATGGTCTTTTATCGATAGTCCTCCAGATCTGAAAGGTGAACCCAGTTAAGACCGCTTGTGCCGGACCTTCTGGTTGTGGACCTTCAGACTGAAAGCGATTGTTGAGAAGGCCGAAGTCGTTCTTCGCGACCAGTGACTTAAGTTTAATCTGCTAGAGACAGCTTGGGTTCGTGTGGATAGAAAACCTTCCCTACTAACGCGGTAGACTAGCCTATCGCTGGATAAGGATTAGTAAGAGTCAACGTCATTTCTCGTGACCAGTATATACATGGGTTTAATCTGCTAGCAGACCGCTTGAGCCGGTCCGTGTAGATAGAAAGCGGTGACTGCGGTGCGATCACATATCGCTGGACATAATTATCCTTGATTTGTATCTGAACCTCACATAATAAAACTACAGTAAAGTCACGAAATGTTTTTAAGTTATACCCCGAGAACCAACCGAAAGGCATACAAGGTGCCTATAGACAAAGAACCTGGCTACACTGTCTATTTTTGTGAAGCCACTGACAGAACTATCAGGTGCGGATAGACACCAGTAAACTGACATTTTTTTTCTTTTCTTAAAATTACAACTCTTATTTTTAGTTTTATTATTTTTATTGTAATTATTGATTAGTTAAGTTATGAAATATATATGTATTGTATTCTACCTATGCTATGGCTAACTAAGTATTGCACTAACTGCTTAGTTTATGCTGGAATAAGCACTATTATTATTATTATTATAGAGGAAAGAAGGAAAACATTTATGTTACATGTTAACAAACAGTACTTTTTCCTAAAAGCGCACGCCCATTTTTTTTTTTTTTTTTAATAATGAACAATTGAACTCTCCAGTCAACCCTCACGATATATTTTCCCATTAGAAAAAGCACAATATGACGTAATTTGTTGCTGCTGACATTCTTTTATTGGATGTTTCTCCACAAGATTATCGTTTGGGTGACAAAAACACGGACATGATAATATCTTACTGTATACACCATGTAACATAACTCGATGTACAAGCGGGAAACCAGTGAATCTACATCATATTTGAAGTCGATATTGTAGAATTTTAAATATTTCATTTGACCCATATTTTTCGAGAAAATTGAGTAATGCCCGCTGTATTGGGACAGTTTCTTGTTCAGAAAAACTACACAGTTTCTTGTTCAGAAAAAAAGTCTGTCAAACTTCTGTCAAAAGACACGCTAAATATGTGTATTTTTGAAACGCGATTGTAAGTTATTATCGTATGTTTGCTCTCAGGAAATTGTATATATTTAGCTAATAATGTAAATATGTTATTGGTTTTTTACGTATTTAAAAGCATACAATAAACCAATGTCTACTTAAACGTTTACATAAAAACACATTAACTGTCATGTCAGCTTAAATCTGACATAAGCACGCAGTTTTCGTTGTATACGGGACCGTTTTTCAGACTGCATAGAAAACTGCGCAGAAAACTGTCCGTATATAGCGGGCTTAAGAAGTTGATTTTTTTTTTTGTCATCAAATACCATCTATTTAATCAAATTAATAAAATAAAGAAAACAAAATGGCAAAAACCGAATTTCAATAAGAAAGTGCACTTTAACTTTATCAACTGTAGGTACCTACTTATTAAAGCTGTGACATCAAGGAAAAAAAAAATTTTTCAAGCTCAGATTCCAAAGTCATATTACACATTTGACTCCAAATATGATGTAGATTTACCAGTTTTCGAGTTGTACTACGAGTTTTGTTACTCTATACATTATAACTTTAAAAATAATAAAATAAGCAAAATTGGCAGTACACAACGGAGTTCTGGTACCAACCCTTGTGCATGGTAGTGAAGCGTGGTGTTGGGAAAAACAAGGATGAAAGTAGACTGAATGCTGTTGAAATGCGATCTATGTGTGGTAAGACTCTGTATGATAGGTGTACAAATGTCGAAATTAGAGCAGAGTGCAAGGCTGAGATAAGCATTATCGACAAAATCAAGAAGGGGTCTTTTACGATGGTTCGGTCATGTGGAGCGAATGAGTGATGAAAGAAAGGCTAAAAGAAGTTTAAATGCAAGTGCGCCTGGATGTAGAAGACGAGGAAGGCCGAGAAAGACATGGCATGACCAAGTACGACAAGTATGTGAAAGTGGAAACAATGACAATTATAATACATAAGCCGAGACGGTGGTAGGGGTACAATGAAAGCATTTGTTCGCGTACATAATCGTAAATTCATCCGTATTTTTATCACACTAACAATCTTAAAATCGTGGTCGTGTGAAAAGTCGGAATAATCGGCGTATGTGCATGAGAAGATGTATGAATGTAAAGGAAGCAAAGGAAGTATGTCAGGACAGAGAGGTATGGCGTTCTATCCTCTCTGCCTACTCCTACGGGGAAATGGCGTGATGGTTAGTCAGTTAGTTAGTTATTTATTATGACACTTTAGTAAATTGACTTTCTTATAATAGTGCATCTATTTTACTTAACATTATTCGTGATTTCGTATTTTTATAGGAGTTGGATTCTAGGAAATACCTAAATGTGCGTTTTCGCTAAACAGACTAAACAAAAAAAATGATTAAAAAGGTGAAAATTAATTAGACGATACAAACACGCATCTGGTCGATATCTAAAAAGCGTGAAAAAATCATTGCTCTAATGTTAAATTCCAGGGAGAAAATCGAGAAATACGTTTGTATGGGAAAGCGGCCGCGAGTTACGT
Source organism: Micrasema minimum (assembly GCA_022494985.1). NCBI lineage: Eukaryota > Metazoa > Arthropoda > Insecta > Trichoptera > Brachycentridae > Micrasema > Micrasema minimum. The sequence continues at coordinate 62,089 of JAGVSP010000507.1, read as the reverse complement.
GGTGGAGTATGCTCTTAAATATAAATACAATAACAACATTTCGAATGTATACAATTACTTGTAGACAAATTACTGGATTACACCCATGGTGGGCTGATATCAGATATTTCTGTCTCTGTTGGGATATCAATAATATAAATACAATATTATCTTTGTATTCATATTCGACACGCTTTAGAGAGCTCCAAAAAAGGGCAAATACGTTATTTTTCTATATCTCTATAGATTTGTTCTCGTGATACGGGGCGTATTTCCCCAGGGTGATCCAAGGGGTTCCTGACTACGCTTCTAGTGAAACACTGAAGGGGCTTTTTGGATTTAAGGGTATTCTTTCCACTTCAGAGGTATTATGTATATATTCCGTGATGGTGGTATGTCTCCCCAAAGTGCGATGGTGTAATAGTGTTATGTCCCGGCGCTTTATGGCACACTTGATAGACAAAGTACTAACGCTGCGAACTTTATATCGCACGTGTAAAATAACAGTGTCACATCTCATAATACACGTTTTTTTAGGAGCAGTTTAAATAAGCTTTTTCAAAAAAAACGCGCACACAAAAAATATCCAAATATATTATGTGTATAATTAAATCAAATTAATACTGTTTATAAATAAAACAAAAAAAAACGGATTTTAATAAGAATTCACGCAATTTTACTACGGTACTTGCGAAAGCTGTTATGAGAAGAAAAAATTTTTTTTTTTCAATATAGAGTCAAAATTCATTCGACTCCAAATATAATGTAGATTCACCAGTTTTCGGGTTGTACCTACTACGAAGAAAACTCGATGTACAAGCGGGAAACCCAGTGAACCTACATTATATTTGGAGTAGATTTTGTAAAATAAAATTTAATCAAATTTGGGCAATATTACATTACTAATAAAAGATTTTATGAGAAGAAAAATTTTTTTTTCAATATAGAGTCAAAAGTCATTCGACTCCAAATATAATGTAGATTCACCAGTTTTCGGGTTGTACCTACTACGAACAAACTCGATGTACAAGCGGGAAACCAGTGAACCTACATTATATTTGGAGTAGATTTTGTAAAATAAAATTTAATCAAATTTGGGCAATATTACATTACTAATAAAAGATTTTATGAGAAGAAAAAATTTTTTTTTCAAGCTCAGTTTCAAAAGTCACGTCACACATTCGACTTAAAATATGATGTAGATTCACCAGTTTTCGGGTTGTACCTAGAGTTTTATTACTCCATGTATATATAATTGAAATTAAAGAAATAATATAAATATGTTACCTATGTATAATAGAATCAATGCAGACATTTATATTTAATTTAAAAAACTGTTAAGTTTTAAATTTAGATTTTCCATTACCTACAATTAAATTCTTCATAAAAATTAGATATGCACAGATTTAGAAATTTAATTTAAAATAAATTGAATTATGTAAGGATTTTAATTATTAGCAATAACAATAACCTAACGCAACTAGTATAAGTTTTTTCTTACGTTTTCTGTACGTAAAATTCAATTCATTAAAATTTAATTGTCATGGGTTGTTACTGAGTGAGTCGCCATTTTTCTGTCTTATTAAGTATTGTGATAATAATCGATAATATGTGAAATGTAAATAAAATGTTAATGTTAAATTGAACCAAGATATAGAACATTTTATAACAACTGAATTTTACAATTTGCGGTTTAATACACACCTGATTTTTTATTTAAATTATATTTTTAAGCTAAAAAAAAATTTTTTTCGATTTAAATTCAATTTATTATTTTAACCCGTTTTAACAATTAAAATAAATTCTAATTACATAATTTGCATATATCGTAAAAAAACTGTTAATAATACCTTATAACAATTAGCAACATTTCAAAAATAAAAATTAGATCATTTGTACATAATTTCATTCGATATTTTAAAAATATTTTATAAAAGAGTATTTACTCAGTTTCAATCTTAAATCTAAATAACGTTTTAGTTTTTAATGAAATTTATAATATAATATAATTTTTATACTATTGAAAATAATCACACTTAAAAAATAGTCTTAAAAAATAATAGTCTAGCCATATTTTGTAAAATTTTAACCACGAGAATAAATTTCAAATAATATAATTTACAATAAATGAAAAAAAATTATTAGCAATAAATAAAATAGCTATGAGTTTGATATTTATTTAAAAAATCACTTACTTTTTTACGTCCAAAATGAAAAATCAGCTCCCACAAAATAACACTTTAAAACTCTCAATTTTCTCAGAATAAATACGATTAATTTAAAATTACGATCCCGAATGACGCGACGCGGCTCTCTCGACTGTGTACTTAGTATGGAAAGCTCCACGCTCTGAGGAACTCCGAAAGCTCGACCGCTCCGAATGAGGCTTCGGAGGCGAATGAACGGATGGAAGGATGTTGGGAGAAGTAGTATTTAGTATGTGGGATTTGAATTTGGAATACTGAGACCTCAGTTTGCTGGGTAGCTACTATTTTTGTATTGTGGATAGGTACAAAGCCATAATATTTGAGTTGTGTGCAAAATGTTGGGCGAAAATTTGATGCAATTCCTTTTTAGAAAAATTAACATCTAATTCTTAATCTACGTGTTAAGTTTATTTTGAGAAAGTAGTGTTTAAGATTTTGTAGAATACAATTTTTTGATTTGACCCATAGTTTTCGAGGAAATTGAGTAAGAAGTAATTTTTTTAGAGAATTTCTTACAAATTGTTATCAAATATAATTTATTTAGTCAAATTAATACTCTCCATAAAGAAAATAAGAGCAAAAAGTGAATTTTGATAAGAATTTGTGCAATTTTACTTAATATACGCTACCTAAGCTAACTAACCATCACGCCATTTCCCCGTAGGAGTAGGCAGAGAGGATAGAACGCCATACCACTCTGTCCTGACATACTTCCTTTGCTTCCTCTACATTCATACATATTCTAATGCACATACGCCGATTATTCCAACTTTTCACATGTCCACTTTCAAGTACTTGTCGTACCTGGTCATAACATGTCTTTTTCGGCCTTCCTCGGCTTCCACATCTAGGCACACTTGCATTTAAACTTCTTTTAGCCGTTCTTTCATCACGCATTCGCTCCACATGACCAAACCATCGTAAAAGCCCTTTCTTAATTTTGTTGATAATGCTTATCTCAGCCTTGCACTCTGCTCTAATTTCGATATTTGTACACTGGGAGTGCGGCTTGGAGTAGCGGGCGCCGCATTCAACAGTATGAAAGCTGTCTGAAGACAGGATATTTACTCGGTTAAAACAAAATCCCGCCTTTATAGCTAAAGGCCCAAGACAGCAGACTTCTGAGTTTTGAGAATAGGTGTCTTAGAAGAATTTTAGGTGTGTGGTGGTTTGACTTTGTAAGGAACACAGAGGTGAGGCAACGGACACAACAACCCTTGGTATCTACTGTCATACGGCGAAGGCGTTTCGGCTGTCTCGGCCATATAGTGCGCATGCCTCCCTAGTGCCTTAACCATGCTTGCCTTTTTTACAAGGCATCAGGTTCTCGGCGTTCTGGTCGTCCACTGTTGACAATTCGTCGGCAGTTTGCGTCAGAGCTGCGGGACGAGGACTTGACTTGGGAGGATGCACGGGAGCTGGCGGCCGATCGCTTGGCCTGGAGGCAGTTTGTGGATTCCATATGCTCCACATAGGGAGCGGATATGGTATGATGATGGTGATGAGTCAATACCATTTTAAGTTATTTAATATGTCACTTGTATTTTATTTCATCCTGGTCTGGAGATTTATCGTTATTTTTAAACAAAGACATGGCGATTTGAGAATTAGAAAGCTCTGCCGTATTCCAATTTCAACATTTTTTTTTGTCAATAATAATTATTATTCTTGAATATATTATTATATAGAAATTCCATATTGTAAATCGCGACTTGCTCAGAGACATGCACATTTCATTGCCCCCAGTTTAATTAATTCTTTTTTAACTGACAATAAAATGGCATTGTCAGATTTTCCAAATTTTTCATCTTTTAAAAAATTAACACAAAGTTGGATACATAGTGTAAAGGTAGAATCATTCTTACTTTAAAGACTATAACTATAACATAATCTACGTAATTTTTTATTTTATATATATTATTATTATTTCCCCTCTTCTTCTTTCAATATAAAGATACCAATATCTTGTGTTCATTCTTTTTTTAACTATCTTGTTTACATTATCTGTTATTTTTCCATTTCTACATGACTTTATCTTTCTCTTTTGCCTCGTGCATACTGTATGACTTTCACAGTATACCCACAAACAGGCTATGCCTTGGTGGGATTTTAGTTTTATATTTTTTTATGGTACATATATGAGGTGCGTTTTCACAAAGTGATACATCAGCCAAAATTGGCCAAAATGACATTTTAAATAATTCCGAACTAGTTTTCAAAGGGCTATCTGATAGACTGAACGTGGTTTGTCTAAATGATACACAAAAGCATACTATAAGCACCGAAAAACAGATTTTTACAAAACGATACAATATGGGCACTTGTATCACTTTGTAAAAAACCCTCACTTTTTAATATTTTTTATTTCGTCGACCATTGTTTTTTAAAGACATTTCAAGTACATACCGCATAACTGTCTATACCTAGAAATAAAAACTGTTTTTTTTTCATAAAATGTTGTTTGTCATTTAATAATAAAACATAAAAAAGGTGTTTCCCGAAAACAAACATTTTTCGGATGTATCGCTTTGTGAAAATGCACCTCATATGTGTTTTTAATGTATATTTATCTATGTAAACAAAAAAAAACATTTTGAAATAAAAAAAATAAAAAAATAAAAAAAAATATCAAGCTCTTACAAGAAAAAAAAGGCTTAGAATAAAAAGTAGCTTTCAAATATGACGTAGATTCATAATTTTTTGTAAAAGCTTTCAATAAGCGCGCTCAACAAAAACCTTGTACACAATATAAAATGTATCAAGTTGGTCCCAGTAACATATTGTATGGAAAACCATTGTAAGAAGCTTATAGCATGCAAATATGGGTAACGGTGTATGGCTGATACTGACAACTGACTATTAATGCCGTTTATTTAGGATCAATGCCTTTAATTTCGGCTTTTTATCGACAGGAAGGTAAACGAAAAACTAATACGTTTTTTACCATTTTTCTCTTACGGGTATTATTTTAAAATTAATAATCCAATCTCAAACCTTATTGTTTTTTTAACATTAAATATAAAACTATTTAACAACATTTTGAATGTGTACAAATACTTGTAGACAAATTACTGGATTATACCCTAATCAGATATTATTGATATCCCAACAGAGACAGAGAAACTCTGGAAATGAATGTGGATTATCTAGGCGTTTACAGGGCTTATGACCTGTCATTGGCTGGCTGGGTAAGTGGGCCACTTGATGTATTACTTTTGTAAAGTGAAACGTGGCAGGATAATTCATACTAATAGAAGTTCCGAAATTTGTCATGATGTATGGTTATCAGCTGATGGGCGGAATGGGGAATGTTGTAATACATCAAGTGGCCACTTAACCCAGCCAATGACAGGTCAGAAGCCCTGTAAATGCCTAGATAATCCACATTCGTTTTCAGAGTTTCTCTGTTGGGATATCAATAATATCTACCATAATTTATTTTATTTTTTAAATGGGAGTTACATTTATTTTTCACCTTGCTTATGATGTACAAGGTTTATATTAAATCTAGTGGATTTTTTATCATTGACTGTCCTTAATTGATTATTTATATATTGTGTTGGGATTAGGCGGGATGCATCTGGTGTGGACCAAAGGGAACTTCTCCGCATCTGCCTGAGATGATAAAACCGTGGAAAACTCATCATGGAGAAGGCGGACTATTGATGCAGAATTCAAGGTGAAGATCTATGGGACACCTGATCCGTGATAAGTTATGATTAATTATCACAAGAGGTGGTATCATATATTATGATAAATATAGTGAAGGAAATAAATGAAATAAACAAAAATAGGATACAAAATGCCGAACTCTCTTCAAGTTGATCGGAAGACTGTTGATGTCCATCAATATTCCCCGTAAAACCCTTCGCAACAACCCTATTCTTTATACCCCTCTGGTACACACTAACTACAGAAAAAAATCCTATATATGGCGAGCCTCCAATAACTTCAATAAATTATCTAAAACTTTGAATATAGACTTATTTAAGAATAACCATAGTGAAGTGCGGCGTTTGCTGTCCGAGTGAAATCTCACTTGTTGAGTTAGCATTTGTTTTTTTTTTCTTCATTTTTTTCTTATAATTTTTTCTAGTATAATCTTACGGTGTGAATATTTTTCTTTCTTTTTTATCTTTGTTGTTACTACCTGTGAAAACCTGTAATTGGTCTACTCTGTTTTCTTTTAATGTTATTATAATGTTTTTGACTGTTGGTTTTCCTGTAAATAAATAAAAAAATAAAAAAAAAAATTCAGATCATCTTTCCTTCATGTAATAAATGATCTAGATACACTGAACTTGGTGTACCAGTGCCCTATGCACCATCAGGTGCGGATAAAGAAGAGCAGTAGTAGAAGATACATTTGGTCTACTGACCCTAATGTGTGAATGTGTGGGTGAGAGTTGCGGAGGGGGAAAGGAAGTGAAAGAGGGGGTAATCAGCGGAATTCAATCAGAAATTCGGAAATGTATATACCTACGCCGGTACGTCCGAATGAGAGTACCCAAATACCCCACTCATTGTATTCCACGTAATGAAGGGTAGGGTAGGTACCCCGGTATCTCGCAGTGCCCGGAATTGGCACGTGACAATAATTAGCACACCACGGAACAGGTAATTCAAAGACCTGAATTTTTTTTAGCCCATTTTTTACCAATAAATATTAAACAGATTGTTAAACAGGAGTGTTTTTTTTATTTGACAGGTTTGTGTGACGTTCTATCGTTCGGAGAAATGACGTGTTGGTTTTTAAATAAGTGTTTGCATTTATCTTAGAATTCACAGTATGAGAATGCAAATGCTCGCTACTACTGCTTTCCCTTATCCACACCTAATGGTGCATAAGGCACTGCATCGGTAATGCACTGAGTGCAGTGAATTTTGACCATTTATAATGTTAATTCGACAGAAATATCTGATTCCTAAATGGCTTATTAATTCCCCAGAACTTGATGTAGTCTTTAACCAGTACTGTCAGAATTCTTAACATGGCAACACCGCTCCACCATCTGCTGTCATCTATCGACCATTGTGAAATAACACCAAATAAAAGAACTTCAACTCGATGAACGGATTTATACTGCTGCCACAACTGGAGATCCTCACATTTGACTCCCACCTCCCTGATATTCATCAGCTATCAAATCCATCAGCCCTGAAGATGGACACTGCAATAATTACCAAGTTCTGGATATACGGCAGCTGTACATAAAAGAAGCATTAATGCATTTTTGGAAGACAGATGATAAACTAAGGTCACAACAAACAGTTGAAACTAGAACTGCTAGAGGGATTAATTATACTCGCCCTCTCACTAGATTGACAATGGCTCAAAGGAATCATACATTTTTAGCCCCTAAATTCTTTAATATATTGCCAATATACATTAAGATTTCCAAAAATTTAAATACGTTTAAGAGAAATGTACACGACTGGCTGATACATGGGAGTGGGGAAGGGGTGGCTCATCTATTTAAAATCCAAAAATGATAAAGTGAAGAACTTTATATATTTTTTTCAATATGCATATTTATTTTGATATCTCTTGTTTACCGTTTGTCCAGTTTTATTATATTTATTTCCTTGTAATTGTATTACTTAATCTCCTTTTATTATAATATTTTAACAATTTTTTAAAAAAATTCTTTTTACAATCAAATTATATTCATATCATATAAATGTACTTTTTTTTGTAAATATTTCAGTTAGGCACGGGGTTATACCTAAATAACTGAAATACAATCATTCCAAACTGTAAAATTATACATGTAATAAATAAGAAATAAATAAATGTGCTCCGAAACGTCAGCAACTCAAAGCCCACAAACATGGCTTAACAACCCAGAAAAAACATTGTCTGTAAACAGCTGATTGTTTTCTATAATAGTTTCATCATTTTAAAGGTGAATAAATTTGTAAAAAATACTGAATCGACATTTTGGTCGATGCATTTTGATAGATGCTGTGGCAGTTCTACAATCCCATGTCATACCAGGTAGCCGCCATGTCCAGCATCCACGTTACCTCTGTTAGCATACGCGGTACCTTGCACACATCTTCCGATATTGCAAGTTTTCCGTTAAAATCCTGTGGATGGTAAATCTTGGCGATGAATTTCAACCAGGTTAAAGTTTTTGCGTTCAAAAAACAAATAACTTTGTACACAAACTTCGCACTTGACGGTAGCGTTCAAGATTAAAACGGTTAGCTCTAAATTCCTGAGAGTTGTTTTTTCTATTTTTAACACAATTTACCCTTGATCCAATTAGGCACAGAAAAAAAGCATAATTATTTATCCTCTGATTATTGCCACTCGAACCCTTAATTTCCTCCCCCACCCGCCTCCGGGGCATTTACAGAAAATTTCTCGTAACACCCTCCCACACCCTTTTTCATCCCCCTACACCCTCAGCCGCCCGCGAAACAAAAAATATTCCTTTTGGACTCCAATCAGAACTAATTTTGCATATTTAAATAACCTTAACTGTCAGGTCAGCCAACGTTGCTCCGACCATTCAATATTTCTACATTTTTTGTATTACATGGGACAATTTGCAAACTGAACAAGAAACTGAACAGTTTTCTGACCCATGTAAGTACGCATAAGATCTCAGGTTGCGGGCGCCAACACTCCTTTTTGCTTGTGAGGTGAGCTATATTTTCGTCAAGGGTATTTTATTATGTCTGTATTCTATGCTCATCTCATGGTTATTAACTATGGGAGGAAAACCACATTCGTTTCAATGCCACAAAATGGCGTTTATTTTCAATAAAAAAAAATTAATACAAAAAATAAAAAAAGATTCCACTAACCATGTGGTTATCAGTGGATTTCTTTAGTTAGTCTTGGCATATAGAATCATCGTAAATAAAAATAAAACAATGAGAAACAAGATTTGATTTTAGCTGTGAAACTTATACAATATAAAGAATAACAATACATACATACATAGGTACATAGGCAATGAGAAGTGAATATTCAAAAGTATCACCTATTTACTATTTGATTAAATAGATGCTCTTTGGTGGCCCTTTTTAACAATGCTATCTTACCAATGCTGATTATTTCCCTAGGTAGAGAATTGAAGATTCTGGGGATCGCAACTGGTAATGATCTTTCGCCATAGTAATTATTGAATTTAGGAATGATTAATTTCGCGTTTCTAACTTGCCGTGAATTATAAACGTTTTGGACTCTGAGCTTATAATCATCTCGGAAAAAACTAGGTTAAGTGTCCACCGGAGTATAATTGCAAATCACGAAATTCCGAATTTTTTGACAGCCAGAAAGCTTTGAGAAAAGTGTAACAAAAAATTTAATCCCCATTTTGCGGAGATATTTAGCGAGCCATCTATAAGATTAAGCACTTTTTTTCAAACTTTGGTATGCTTCTTGATAATACCAAGTATAATTTAATTTAATCATTATAATTTCCACAAGAAGTATAAATTTATGGAGACGCTAACAAAATTGATACCAATTTATCATCAGTTTCTCGGTGACTAAGCTCAGATGAAGGGATCCCTAATTAGTATCGGAGACGGTCAATTAACTGGTGGTGCAACTTGTTCATTAGTGTTCACAATATACTTCCCCGGGGTCAGTTGACGTGTCAGTTGGACCACTGTGTCACTGTACCCGGCAACACGCTACTTACTTTGTTTTGTTTATTGCCTGTAATTACATGGACAGCGATAGATAATATTATGTTGGCTGGACCAGGAAAATGATGGAAGTGAACGATGAGAACTTAATTACAGAAATTGTGATATAAGGGAGTCAATTAGATCAAAAGTAATTATGAGAAAAATTATTATTGTAGTTTGCTAGGGAGATAGATGTTCAGTTGAAGCTGTATAACGCTATTCATCATCATCATCTTCATACCACATCTGCTCCCTATGTGGAGCATATGGATTCCCCAAACTGTCTCCAGGCCAAGCGATCGCCAGCTGCAGTGCATCCACTGTTCATATTGTTAAAGAATGAAAGTTGTTGGGAACATTAAAAAAATCGCTTTTTCAATTTTAACAAAAAATATTTTTTGTCAACTTCATCATCATCATACCATATCCGCTTTCTATGTGGAGCATATGGATCCCACAAACTGCCATCGGCCGCCAGCTCCCGTGCATCCTCCCTAGTCGAATCCCCGTTCCGCAGCTCTGACGCAAACTGCCGGCGAATTGTCAACAGTGGACGTCCAGGACGCCGACAACCTGATGCCTTGTAAAATAGGCAAGCATGGTTAAGGCTCTCGGGAGGCATACGCGTGCATGGGTTTAAAAATCAACACTGATAAAAGCCATGTCATGTGTCTTTGTCGGGACAAGTCATCGAAAGGATCGAGAGCTTCAAATACCTGGGAGCGTACATGACAGAAAACGACAGAGATCTGTCAACTTTACTGTGATAAAATACACAGTAAATTAATTTATGTTTTGAACCTAATTGACATATTTTTATATTGTATAAAAAATAAGACTCTTCTCGCATGATTCGCATTGTGGACTGAAATGCTCTGATTAATTAACCAGATTCTAGCTAAAACTGTTATCAGCACTAATAAAAAGTTGATTGTTTACGTTTAATCTTTGCAAATTTTTATCAAATATCATTTATTTAGTCAAATTAATAATATCCATAAAGAAAATAAAATCGAAACCCGCATTTTAATTCAATTTTCCTTCATCCACGGTAGGTAAGTGCGAAAAAATCAATTCAAGGTCAGATTTAAAAGTCATATATAACACATTCAACTGTACTACGAGATTTGTTGAACCATGTGTAGCTTTCTAGATCCATCCATGCGCTTAACTACTCGTAAGATCCGAATGAAATGTCTATTCATTTATTAACATTTTACATAGATCAAGCGAATGAGTGATGAAAGAACGGCTAAAAGAAGTTTAAATCCAAGTGTGCTTGGATGCTTGGATGTAGAAGCCGAGGAAGACATGGCATGACCAAATACGACAAGTACTGGTAATTGGACGTGTGAAAAGTCGGAATAATCGGCGTATGTGCAAGAGAAGATGTATGAATGTAGAGGAAGCAAAGGAAGTCTATCAGGACAGAATGGTATGGCGTTCTAATCAACTAGCAGAGAGGATAGACCGCTACACCACTCAGAAAATAATTATGTATATTCAGATTAATCGAAGATAGATAAGCATTTTCGACCAAATTAAGAAAAGGCTCTTACGATGGTTTGGTCATGTGGAGCGAATGAGTGATGAAAGAACGGCTAAAATAAGTTTAAATGCAAGGGTGCCTAGATGTAGAAGCCGAAGAAGGCCAAAAAAGACATGGCATGACCAAGTACGACAAGTACTTGGAAGTGGGTGAAAAGTCGGAATAATCGGCGTATGTGCATGAGAAGATGTATGAATGTAGAGGAAGCAAAGAAAGTCTGTCAGGACAGAATGGTATGGCGTTCTATCCTCTCTGCTTACCCCTACGGAGTAATGGCGTGATTGTTAGTTAGTAAGTTAGTTAGTTACAATTCACATAAATTTACGTTTAAAATCACAATTGATTGTACAGAAAAATGGCGACTCACTCAGTAGCGACCCATGACAATGATCTGGCCCCGACTCACTAGATAATACGAGTCAGGGCATCTTCAGTACAGCATTGTACACTACAAAACTTCTACATGATGAGAAACAATCCTACAAAAAATAAACAAATAGAGCTGAGATATACAATAATTAAAATGTGAAATATTTTTACTTATAACAGTTTAACACAATTTGCGCTGATCATTCCAAGTGGTGAGATCAAGTCCCCGTGACCTGGAAGCCGAAATATGCCGACCGTTTCCTGTAAGACAATTCACGCGTCCTATATTTATAATCGCAGAACAAGAAACAGGACGGTCTAATTTACAATTATTTATAATTATACGTTGAGAACACAATCTACGCAGTTTCATTATTTTGGCAATGAAAGGGGAATAAAATTATTATTTATATTCAAGGACCGCTTTTATTATTAACCTAAATAAATATCTTTGAGTGAATGATTCACACTTCGACTGTAAAGTTTCATATTTTTTCATATTTTAGATTTTCATGTGTGATATTTGGACTGGTACTGAAGCGTATGACAGATTATCAAGATACACTGCACTTGGTGTACCAATGCAGTGCCCAATGCACCATTGGGTGCGAAAAAGTAATTAAGTATCATTAAACATTATTAATTCATATTATAACTAGGGTTAATGTTAAGTGAGAGCAAGGAAGTTTCTCGTCTTCATTAGAGAAATTTTACATTATTGACATTAAAAAATATCTTTGTAACAACTTCTCGCTGCTAAAAATACCTTACCAAACGAGCTCAATGCGCACTTTATACTAGACAGAAAACTGTACAGTTTTGTGGCGGAAGAAATGACGTCACGCGGGCGACGCGAGACGAACGAACGAGCCGAACTACACCGAACACGCTCGGACAATAGCCGAGAGATATTTTGACCTTCTGCGTGACCACTCGTCGATTCGCCGCAGATTTCTTCCCGCCAACTAATTAATTTTTCTCATTTCCATTATCCATTTCAATCGTAGTTTAATTAGTTAAGTAAGTATCTTTCATTTATCTTTCTGTGCACCCACATAAAACCATAACCACCAGGGTAACAAATCCTCGGTGGCCCACAGTTTCTTGTGCAGTTTCTAGGTCAGAAAACTGTAGTCTGTCAAAAAAACACGCTAGATACGTGTATTGTTTAAGCGCTATCATAAGTTATTATCGTATGCTTGCACACTGGAAATTGCTTATATAGCTAATGATGTGAATATGTTAATATGTTTTTTACGTTTTTCAAAGCATTTAATATATCAATATCTACTTAAACGTTTACATAAAAAACATGAATTGTTAAGTCTGGCAATCGTCGCGTTAGCGCCGCGCGGACCATTCAATGTTCGTCTCAGTTTTCGCAGTTTTAACAGTTCTCTGTCCCGCACGCTTAGCTGTAAATCGACAACCGTGTAACGGGGGCGGGGGTGTGTGAGGGTGTGATCGTGGTGTGAGGGTGTCAGAAGGAGGGCGCGAGGCAAGAGGGTGAGGGTGTAGCTTGGAGAAAGGTTTTATAATACCCTCCAGAGATTGATAAGCTCACTTGTGTTAATGATGCAGAAAAATGAAGGAAGCGCTCGGAAATAAGACTATTCGGAGAATTTAAATTATGTACAAGAAGACAAGAAACGTCGCTCGTCTTGAAACTGGATTCGCAACAACGTTTTCATATAGTTGTTATATTATAAAGAGAGCTTCATTTCAGATAATTTGCATTAAACAAGATCGTATCTGCGTACCTATAATAGTGTCTTTTTTGTTTTATTTCTTGAAGATCTCAACAGCAATACATTTTGTAAGGCCCGCATCCATCAGCTCCGCCGAATACATCCGTAGGATGGTCATCGACGGTCTGCCAGGTCGGCGGTATCCTTTTTCTCTTTACTTATCGTCTCCTGCGTTTAAATATTCAGATTTCCCAACACCCGCACCACACTCCACACACGTACCACAACACAACATACACGTGACATAACATAATAACCACTTGGTATACTATTGTTTGCTCACTTCACGTCTTCAGAAATTAGTCTTGTACATTGTGTTGTCCACGTAATTGGTGTTATGTTGTATATATTATCTTAAATTGAAAATTCTTAGTTCGTTGTACCAAACATAGCACTGTGCACAACATTAAAATATAAATAAATAAATAAGAACACTTGACTCAATATTTCGGATGTGCTCGGCGGAGCTGCGGGATGCCGGTCTGCCGTGAGAGAAGGCGAGATTGTTGGCCGGCACAGTGTCTTGGTGGTGTCCACATGCTCCACATAGGACTGAACGTATTATATCCCATCCCTCAACTCAATTGTATTGTGTCTTTGTAAGGATAGGATGGTCTTTTGATAGGTATTGTGATAAGGTACGGCAGGGGACGTATGAAATAGTGTCTGCCAGATAGGATGATAGGATGATAGTAATGATAGACATGCGTTCTGTCCCCTCCCCTCTTTTTCCCTAATCCCCCCTCCATTGAATCCCTGACCGCGGATGCACGGGTGGATGTCTGGGATGGGGGGCCTGGCGAGGCGGGATACCGGTCTCCACACGGGTGGTTTGTAATTACTTATAAATAATGATCGGGGTAGAAACAAACATCCCTACCACTGTTAATTTGGGCCGACTCCGGTTGGTTTGGGTAATGGAAACAATGACAACTATAATACATAAGCCGAGACGGTGGTAGGGGTACAATGAAAGCATTTGTTCGCGTACATAATCGTAAATTCATCCGTATTTTTATCACACTAACAATCTTAAAATCGCGGTTTAGCTTGTTGAAAAAAACGGTAGAGTTGGCTGAACTGAAAAAAGACTCAATAGTCTTTAAAGCAGTCTAGGGAAAGGGTGGGGCTTTCATTAAAGGACTGAACGTTGCGAAAGAAGAAGAATTATTCTGATTTTTCTGAAGTCTGGGATTTTTTACTGACACCTGTGTGTGTGATATTGTAGTTCAGTAAAAAATATATAAAGTGAACACTATTCCCAAACATAGGGGAAAAGTGTCTAATAGGCAGATGTCACAATTCTGACCACCCACAAATAATAATACCGATGACAAACAGATTTAATTGTACAAAATACATCATTAAATTGTTGAATTCCGCCACGTCATCAAACTCCCCCGCCTCTGCCTCGTACCCCGGTGTAGAGAATAAGCCCAATAGTCGGGATATGGAGGACTGGTAATAAAATGCTACTAATGAGCTATTCTGATGGTAGCCTTTATAAATATTTACGTAATATTAAAATTGCTGATTCTGCAGTATATTGATGAGGATGTAACAAATACAAATAAAATAGTGAGTTAAATACATTTTATCCGAGTTGTTATCGTTAAAAATTAAGTAACGATTTACAAATTGATAACACCTAAAATGAGCACTAAATTTGGACAACGGCACTCAATATTTTTATCTCCTTACCTGTACAATAAGTTGGAAAAAAATACTAAAACGACTAAATTAGGATTAAACATGTGGCTCGTCGATTTAGATATTGTAAATTCTGAACAACTATTGATTGTTCAGAGATAATCTAGTTTATGTAATATCCGATAATATTTTGTTTAAGTATGTTTCTTTCCAAGGACCCAATAACTTGAGTAGTAGTGTTAGTAAGTTTCCAATTTAGTTGATTTAGTTGATTCAGGAAAATTATATTTTAATAACCTATTGTATTAGCATATTTAAAATAACTAGACTTATTCAAATCCCAAATTGTAAATCATAAATTTAAATTTTCAGTCAAATACAGTAATTACATATCTTTTCAATAATTATAATATTGTACATATCTTCTCTGAGACAGGTGCGCAAAACGCCACCTAGTAGAGAAGATATCAATAACAAATTAGTTTCACACACCATCTGTAATGAATAAGATATGTAATGTTAGGGACCATAATAAACAAATAATAAACAAATAAACTAAATGTACCCACTCGATATTTATAAAGCGCTGCCCTAGTTCTAGAATGTTCAATGAACCATTTCGTAAATATTGCAAGAGACGCTTTATTTTCCTTTTTACATATAGATCCTTAATGATTCACGACTTAAGTATTTTCGTTTCGTATATATTATGACATAATGTATGCGAATCAAAATGACCGATAACGCGAATCATTTAGGATCCACCTGTAATAATACTGTGCAAATAAAACGTCTCTTGCAAAATTTATGAAATGGTTCATTGAACATACAAGAACTAAGGCAGCGAAAGGCTCTCTTTCTTTGCAACATGATTGAATATGACAGAAAAGAGATAAATGATTTCTCCGTAGGTGAAAACTGAACTGTTACATATCGACAGTTAAAAGGAAAAAGTTACCAAGCGAAACATTATACATGCAGAGGAAATAAAATATTATAATATATACACTGTGTACAAGCGGGAAACTGGTGAATCTACAGTGTATTTGAGACGATTGTGTAATTCAATTTTTTAATCTGGGCTTAATATTTTTTACTTATTGGTTCTCGGCGTCCCGGTCGTCCACTGTTGACAATTCGTCGGCAGTTTGCGTCAGAGCTGCGGGACGTGGACTTGACTTGGGAGGATGCGCGGGAGCTGACGGCCGATCGCTTGGCCTGGAGGCAGTTTGTGGATTCCATATGCTCCACATAGGGAGCGGATATGGTATAATGAATAAATGAATGAATAATATATTTTTTTGTTTCTTCTCACAAAAGTTTTCATAAGTATGGCAGATTAAATCAAATTACTCAAATTATTTATTATTATTTATTATTTATTAATTTAATTTGTACAAAATACTTTGCACTCCCAATTGAGTTACAAAACTCATTCTGGGACAGATTATTTTTATTGAAGTTTTTTCATTTTGTTTTCTTTATGGAGAGTATTAATTTGGGTCAATACATGATATTTGATAACAATTAACAAAAAAAAACGGGAAAAAAAACAACTCCTTACTCAATTTTTTCGAAAACTAAGGGTCAAATAAAAAATAAAAATTCTACGAAATCGACTCCAAATATGACGTAGATTCACTGGCGTCCCGTTTGCACATCGAGTTTTGTTACACCCTGTATTAATAATTATATTTACATATATATATGTATGAACTTTCTTGCGATCTTTAAATCATCTTTTAACATATTTTTTTACATTAAACGAAAACTTATACTATGTAAGATAATAAAGCTAACAGTCTTTTCATTCTGTCCTAATAATGACACCAACCCATCTCCCTAAACACGTCATTTGTAGAGTCTAGTGACAGGGGAGGTAATTCTGTGCGGATGCAAGTGTCGTAGGTGAGGGAGGGTGGTAGGAGGAGGGGCGGGAGGGGAGGAAGGAGAGAAGCCTTCTCGCGAGACGAGAGAAATGACCGTATTAGGAAGGAATGCAGCCTGATTCTAGCACACATACAGGAGTATTAGAATATTATAATGGAGAAGGGTGCAAATAGTGATGGAGGTGAGGATTGTGATAAGGAATGGGTTTTAGAAGAAAAATCACTGTACGGAATAATGCTTTGAGCATTTTCTCATAAATTTATTTGGAATGCGTTACAAATATACAATAATACATGAAAGAAACTAAATGCACACTTTATATGAATTTACCGTCAAACAAGAATAGGGTTCTTCCCGATAGCATAAATTTTTAATGTCCGTTACTGGCTAATGACGTCATACCCGTCCACCTTGAAAGGCGTAAAATTCATTACGTTGTGACGTCACACCGCATGCGCGCCAAATGGAGGATTTTGAAAGCGATTTGAAAAAGCGCTATTTCAAACCTCGCTTAAAAATTCATACGACATCGTAAAATAAAATAAAAAAATTCCCTTGGTATTGTAACTTTTCAATCATTTTTTTGAAACAAAAAATAAAAAATCGGGAAGAACCCAATTTCAGAGAAGTCACATTTCATAGTTGAAAAATACTACCGTGTCTGAGGTGTCTAGTTACCCACTTCGTCATCTACGTCATCAATAGGCATCTACGTCATCACTAGACATCTACGTCACACGTTTCGTGTGCTGGCCCAAGCGCTGGAGACTTTAGACGGTGGAATTTGACAGTAAGTGGGGTTAAGAAATTAAGCCTAGGAATTAAGCGTATGTTTTTAGAAAATTTTGTATGGAAACGTCCCTTCTAGTGAATTCTTGTTCGAAGGAATTTGCGATGTAATTTAAAACGGTTCAGAATATTACAATTACAACTAATTTAATACCTAGATTGAAATTATGTTACCCGAAGAAGGCCTGAAACCCAAAAGGGGCGATTTTATGCGTTTCAAGAATTTATAGGTTCTGTTGAAAATTTTTTGTTATGTTGTCAATTCCAAAAACGATGAGAAATCACAATTTTTAGTTCTTCTTCTTCTTCTTTCGATTTTGGCTGTAGGTAGATCGGTACAACACATTCATGCTCTGCAGATTGAACTAAGATTTCCATTGCTATGTGACTGAAGAGATATATTTGATTTTATGTTGCTTTACAAAATTGTTATTATTTTCTTTCTTTGACTGTGTTGAGTTGATTGAATTGATAAATTTTCGAGTTCCACAGAGAGCTACGAGGTACAATGCTTTGTTTCAAAAAGAAAAAACCCATACTAATATGCATTACCATAGTTTAAGAAATAGGCATAATTGGCAACAAACTAGGTGATACCATCGATATCTTTCACACCAATGAAATGCAGATTAAACATAATCTGACAAAATACTTCCTTTAATACATATTTACATACTCTGAACCATAATTACATTACTTCTTACTGACATTACTGTTTATCACCGAACAAGTGATCCTTGTTCGATGACTGTCCATAGTTATTTTTTCTTCTTTTGTTTTTATCTTAAAATCATATGCCTGTACTATTATATTAAATTATGTTTGTGACATTGCTTTGGTATTGATACTTACATTTGTTTTGTAAAAGCCCCATGGGCGTGAATAAATAAATAAATATTTAATTGAAAAAAAAACACTTTGAAATATTTCAATATTTAATATTGAGCCCACTGGGGAACAAACCCGCGACCCTATTCACAGTAGTCCAACATAATAACCGCTTCACCATGTGAACCTAAAATGATTACAGTTACTTTATCGTTTTGTGTTTCGAATAATTTATTATCGATGCAGAGATCTTATCTCAAATTTAATTTTAAAAAAAATATTAACGCACGGGAAATAATTTGAATAAAAGTAATTTCAATGACAGAATATCCTCACAATATCTTTAACTTTTTATTTGCGGTGATCCAGAGAGCACAGTAGCACAGTATAGTCGTACAGGCGCGTGCGCAGTGGAAAACCGCTGACTGGCGATTTGCGGAATTGGATTTTTCCCTAACGAATTTGATTTCCAAATTATCTTCCTCGCCTAGCTGCGTCCGTGCCTTATCACGCCAAACCAAACCGAATTCCGCTAAATGTAAAAAGAAGAGTAAAAACGCAATTAGTGGAACTTCTACCTGCAGATAAAAAAATTTACGAGAGTAGACAGGGTGTCGTTGAAATGCAGGAAATGTCGAAATGTCGAATGTTTGAATGTCTCAGTAGCTCAATCACAGATAACTATCGACGTAGTTAAAAACGTGCTAATCACGTGATAACGCTAACGATTTGAGCGATCACAATGACATACCGTTCAATACCGCGATCGCCGAGCCAAGCATTGGATCTGAGCCGAGCGGAGCCGATGCACGCGATATCGCGGCCGTACGTCAAACGTCAAATCATCGCGCTTGTCGGATTTTTTATTATGTCGACTGCTTTTCTCAATATTTGGCTTGCCGAAAACCGGCTAATTATAATAAAGATTGAATGAAGATTTGTGCGAATAAGATATATCTCGGGAAATGGCTCGCGACTAGTATGTGCTCGTTTAATAATCCCGATCGATAACTTTTAACGCGTGTTCCATTGTGATCGCGAAAACGTTAAACATCCATGGGTAAGAAATCGTTATCACGTCGCTTATTACCGAGTCGCTAGTGATCTGTGATCGAGCAACAGGGGTAGAAACATGTTCGATAGGTGCACTAATGTCGAAATTAGAGCAGAGCAAAGGTCTTTTAATGCACTACAGGAATTTTTTTTAGATGATGATTTACATTTTACATAGTACGCATGCCTCCCGAAAGCCTTAACCATGCTTGCCTATTTTACAAGGCATCAGGTTCTCGGCGTCCTGGTCGTCCATTGTTGACAATTTGTCGGCAGTTTGCGTCAGAGCTGCGGGACGTGGACTTGACTTGGGGGGATGCACGGGAGCTGGCGGCCGATCGCTTGGCCTGGAGGCAGATTGTGGATTCCATATGCTCCACATAGGGAGCGGATATGGTATGATGATGATGATGATGATTTACATCTTCTGTAGGGTTTTTTTTTCGATTTTTGATATCATTATTATGGAGGTAATACATTTTTTAAATATCATAATCGCCATTTTCCGCGCCAAAACAGTAGCTTAATCACAGATAACTATCGACGTAGTTAAAAACGTGCTAATCACGTGCTAACGCTAACGATTTGAGCGATCACAATGACATACCGTTCAATACCGCGATCGCTGAGCCGACCATTGACGATCTGAGCCGAGCGGAGCCGATCTACGCTATATCGCGGCCGTCTGTCAAACGTCAAATCATCGCGCTTGTCGGATTTTTTATTATGTCGACTGCTTTTCTCAATATTTGACTTGCCGAAAACCGGCTAAATTATAATAAAGATTGAATGAAGATTTGTGCGAATAAGATATATCTCGGGAAATGGCTCGCGACAAGTATGCGCTCGTTTAATAATCCCGATCGATAACTTTTAACGCGTGTTCCATTGTGATCGCGAAAACGTTAAACATCCACGGGTAAGAAATCGTTATCACGTCGCTTATTACCGAGTCGGTACTGATCTGTGATCGAGCAACTGGTCATTATATGGTAGGATGCGTGTATTAATATGCGTTAATTTACCAAGTTTTGAAGTAAGTAGCGCCTAAATAGTAAAAAACTAATTCTAGTGCGCTTAGGAGACGGGTGCTTTTAAAGCATCTGTTTGCGGTCAATCCGTTTTTATAAGCTCCGTTATTAAATATTTTTTAACGACAAATCTTTCGCATTTTAATATTTTTATTTTTCACAGAAAAAAAATACGGAATTTAAAAATATAGTAGGTACGTACACTTCCCTATTGTTAATTCTATTTTTTATATTTTATTTCTAATGTGACAGTTGTTTCGCCACTTTGTACAAATAAAAATATAAGTGCGTAGATTTTCACGGTCAGATACTTCGCCCTGAAGATGGTGCCAGCAACGGTGGCCGAAACGTCGGAGAGAACAAAAAACACAACACGGATAATCCCAAAAAACAAAACAAATAGAATCAAATAAAATTGTATTGATTTGACAATTGTATAAGTAAATAAAATATTAAGAAGATAACTAAAAAATCTTGTTGGATTTAAATATATTGTAATATGGGTTCTATCAAGTAAATGCCAAGTCAATCCACATCAAAATACTAGAAAGTGGTAAGTATGTGGAAAGTCGGAAAAATCGGCGTGCGTGCCTGTGAAGATACATCGGCGTTCTGTCCTCTCTGCCTACTCCTTTGCAGATATTGCGTCATGGTTAGTTAGTTAAACAAAACAACATCCTTATTATATTTATTTTCGTACGTAATTTAATTCAAAACTGTCCACCAAACAGAATGAATAGATCGCTGTATTGCAGTATCTCTGACGAAACTTTACGTTAACAACCAACTTCAAAGTAGGTACCTGTGTTTTATATTTTACATTTAACAAAGATTCCTTTGAAAAGCCTTAATTAAGATTGTCCTGTAATTAAAATGACGTCACGGGCAGGTTGCAAGTCGCCAGTCTCCAGTAATTGCAGATCCTATATAAAGCACTGTGGACTCTTAAGTCACTTTATACTGGACAGAAAATTGTACAGTTTCTTGTGTATTTTGCAAACTGTCACGTATAAAGCGAAAACTGTATGGAATATTGAATGGTCAGTGTGACGTTTGGCTGAACTGACAGTTAGCGTTTTTTTTTATGTAAACGTTTAAGTAGATATTGATGTATCGAATGCTTTTAAAAACGTAAAAAAATATATTATTATACTGGTAAATTATAATACATAAGCCGAGACGGTGGTAGGCGTACAATGAAAGCATTTGTTCGCGTTCATAATCGTAAATTCATCCGTATTTTTATCACACTAACAATCTTAAAATCGCGGTTTAGCTTTTTGAAAGAATCGGTAGAGTTGGCTGGACTGAAAAAAGACTCAATAGTCTTTAAAGCAGTCTAGGGAAAGGGTGGGGGCTTTCATTATACTGGTAAAGTTCGTTTTGCGCCGGTTTGATTTACTCCGGTATGGTACCGTCTACGCGAGCAGCCTATTTTGTGTGTGAAATTGTGTCCGTTATTATATTATTTTAAAAATTAGCATTCAAATATTTGTGATTTCATTGTGGGCGACAATAGTGATTCAAAACCCAATTGTGCGAAAAAAGCACGAAAAACAGAATGCCTGGAGACAAAAATGGACGTAATTAAACGCATTGACGGCCGAACCCGACATTTCGTCTGCCGAGCTCTAAATTTACTCCCTCCGGCAGCAAAAATCATCATGAAAACTACTATTACTACTACTACTTTCTCTTATCCGCACCCAATGGTGCATGGGGCACTGCATTGGCCCACCAAGTAGTGTATCTTTGATCATTTTATTACATGAAGGCTAGATGATCATGAAAAACGCTGAGAAAATAAAACATTCCGCTCAACAGACAGCGTGGTTCACGAGATTCAAATCTCGAACCAATATCCGCGGCACTAAACAAAAGCCCGCTTTATATGGAACAGTTTCTTGTTCAGAAAACTACACAGTTTCTTGTTCAGAAAACTGTGCAGTCTGTCAAACTTCTGTCAAAAGACACGCTAAATATGTGTATTTTTGAAACGCGATTGTAAGTTATTTATCGTATGTTTGCTCTCAGGAAATTGTATATTTAGCTAATAATGTAAATATGTTATTGGTTTTTTACGTATTTAAAAGCATACAATAAACCAAAATCTACTTAAACGTTTAGATAAAAAACATTGACTGTCATGTCAGCTTAAATCTGACACTAGCACACAGTTTTTCATGCAGTTTTAGCTTTATACGGGACCGTTTTCAGACTGCACAGAAAACTGTGTAGTAAACTGTCCTATATATAGCGGGCTTAAGCGACGAAGCAGCGAGCACTGATTTAGCAGCTGCGGCAGTTTACCCTTAAAAGTTTCAAGAAATTGTGAAACAAGGTAACTACCCTGCAGATCTCATCTTCAATTTCGGACTACACGGAACCTAACCTTATATCGTCCATTATATTTGTGTTCATTTTATTTTTTTAATTTTTTTTCGCCGGTGTCTATCGGAATGGAGTCCCGGCGTAAAACGACGTTTACCTGTATTTACATTAATAGCTATGCTAACAATTTCCTGAGTAAACATAATAACTTAATATAGCGCTTAAATATATGTACATGTTTAGCGTGTCTTTTGACAGACTGTGGGTACAGTTTACTGAACAAGAAACTGCACAAGAAACTTTACAGTTTTCTGTCCCGTATAAATTACGCTTCAGTAACAACAGAATACTATGTAATGTCTTCTCTGAAGATTTCAAGCCCTTGGAAACTTTTAATTGAGTCGAACAATTGAATTATAAATATTAAATAGTAATTATCGATGTATAAATTATATCTAATCATAACTCTCTTTACGTAAGTATAATAAATTCACATTATATTTTAAGGCAATATATATAATATAGCACCAATTAAGTGCACAACACAATATACAAAATAAATCAATTAAATAACATAATTCATAAATATTTTCCAAAAGAAATCGTTTGGCACTACCTAATAATTTTTTTAACATATTATATTTTATACATTTGAAAAAATCAATTTAAATTTCTGTTCGTATTCTTTTAAACCTTCGTATAACAAATTTGCAGTTGTGTGTTGCGTCAGAGCTGCGGGACGTGGACCTGACTGGGAGGATGCGCTGTGCAGCCGTGCACGAGGTCGCGGGTTTAGTTCCCGATGTGGGTCAAGAAAATGTTTTTCACATAAAAATATTTGATACGTGATACCTAGGACTGGCACTGATGCGTATGACTGATCAAGATGCACCATAGATACGATATTTAGAACCATGGGGTTTTCCATGAGATGTGATGAAAGCATGGTGTCGGATAGACGGTGGTGGAAGGTGGGGGGGGGGGGGTATTGACTCTCCCCAAGGGTGATCGATCATGGCGTAATCTTTATATTCTCTTCCACGTGACTTGCACCATTAGTCTTTTTACTATAGTTAGTGGGTAACGCCACACTTCGGCTCCTGATGGTTATGGTGGCAAAACTCGATGTACAAGCGGGAAACCATGAATCTACATCATATTAGAAGTCGATTTTGTAAAAAAAAAATTCATTTGTCCCATAGTTTTGGAGGAAATCGATTAAGAAAAAGAAAATTGCTAGGTATCAAATATAATTTATTTAGTCAAATTAATGCTATTCATAAAGTGAACAAATTAAAAAACCGTATTTTAGTAAAAATTCAAGCTGTTTTAATTAAGAAAGCTTTTATGAGAAAAAAAAAACTGTTTTTTTTCAACCTAGATTCAAAAGTTATATTCAACTCCAAATATGATGTAGATTTTTTTTACCAGTTTTCGGGTTGTAATGCCAGTCTCACTGAGATGCGGAAAAACGCAACAATGCACTGTATTTAAAAAGAAAAGTATCCACTGAAATAATGGAATCAATTATTGCTAATTCCGAGAAGGGATACAAGTGTGTTCAAACATTATAATAATGTCATATAAAATTCCTGGTCTAAATATAAGTAAAAATATAAATGACAAAGTCATCTGCGGGCGATTAGTAATAATTAGTTTAATTCTAACAGAATTTCATTACAAAAAATGAAGTGATTGGCAAATAAAATACTTTCCTTTGACATCAATACATAGATGTCGTTAGCAACGCATGGTTTGGAGCATGTAACATATAAGCAAAATCAGAAATGTTATCTGGTGTGGATGTCAAGTGGTCAGTTAACCCAGACAATGACAGGTAAACGCTTGAGTATCCATAGAGATATAAAAATTAATAACAATAAGAGAATTTTAAATGAAGTATACATATTTATTGTGCTTGTTATAATGCCTTGTCATCGCTCTGTTTATTTCTGAGCAGTTCAGAGAGAGAAGGTGCTGTATACTGAGTGGGAGACACTCCCAGTTAGCCAATGTCTCGTAAAAATTCATCACATACAAGTAAGTATGGGTTTTTTCCTCTTGTTCACACATCCCAGCGGAACGGGGAATTCTTATTCTTTTTCTAGGCAGGGGTCAGGGCATTGAGCTCCTGACGTCACTGCAACCTGTGAAGATCTATTTTCACGATTCCCCTTAAGTTATGTTGGTCCTCATCCTCCTAACAGCCTTGAGGAGGGTGAGGACTAGCACATTCAACGCTATAGTTCCTCCTTCAGGCCCAGGTTCATGAAAAACTGGGCCACCAGGAAGGGAGCGAGCTTCTTTACATCATCTGGCCCGATAATCGGACCTCCAAGAATGTTACTTCCGAGGATGTGTTTAGTTGTTTCTTCATCTGCACTGCAGAATCTTCAACTAGAAGTTTCCAAGAAGCCCATTCTATTAAGGTGTGTGTTTAATCTGGAATGGGGAATGTTGTAATACGTATTGTGGCTACTTAACTCATCCAATGACAGACAGACAGCCACGTAATCACTTGAATAGAGAGACACGACAGACAGCCATATTGTGTACTTACACGCGTATCACATAACTTCGATACTTCAAAATAAGATTTCTTTGACATCTAAATACACCCAAAATTCCATGCATATAATATTAACTGCCACCTTGTTTATTCCAAGCATCTAAAAGAAATTGCTTTCTAGGGAATAGGATTACAGAAAAGTATAGTTTACATAGTCGTCCTACTATATATATTCGTATTGGCGTTATCTTGTTAAATTCACAAAGGATATATGGATACGGGGAATACATCCGGCTTCAAGAGCGCCCGTACGACACAGATCCAATACACATGCATGTACATATTATTACCTATGTGTGTGTGAGAACTGAGTTAGGGGTGGTTCATATTAAATCATACGTATCTTGCCTTCGTTTAACATTTACGATCATGCAGTGCCCTATGCACCATTGGGTGCATGCATTCGGTACTGCATTGGTTCACCAAATTGATAATTTGTTACATAAAAGAAAGATGATCTAATTTTTTTTTTAAACTAATTGTAATAATATGGGTGGGAGTGCGGCTTGGAGTAGCAATTCAACAGTACGAAAGCTGCTTGGAGATCGGATGTTTACTCGGTTAAAACAAAATTCGGCCTTTTTATTGCCTGCATCGCGCTAGTTCTCCTGAATGGCTGCGAATCGTGGCACCTAACCAGGGCCCAAGACAGCAGACTTCTGAATTCTGAGAATAGGTGTCTCAGAAGATATTTGGGTGTGCGGTGGATTGACTTGATAAGGTACACAGAGGTGAGGCAACGGAAGCAGCAACCCTGGTATCAACTGTCGTCCGGCGAAGGGGTTTTGGCTGGCTACACCATATACTACGTACGCCTCCCGAGAGCCTTAACCATGCTTGCCTATTTTACAAGGCATTTGGTCTCGGCGTCCTGGACGTCGTCGACTGTTGACAATCCGTGAGCAGTTTGTATCTAGTTTGCGTCAGAACTACGGAACATGGACATGACTTGGAGGTGGTTTGTAGAACCCATATGCACCACATAGGGAGCGGATATGGAATGATGATGATGATGAATGTGAAAAATAAACGAAGCCCATACGTCATAGAACTGGTTTTAGAGCCTAAAATACTATATTTATTCAGGCATTCCCTTTTCGCCCCTAATGGTGCATCGGGCACTGCATAGGAGTATTAGTTACACCAGTTCAGCGTATTTTGATCACTTTATCAAATAAAGGTCGGATAAGGAGGTTTGAAAGGGCTTCAACGTCTAGAGATCTCGGAGTGTTGTTTGATGCTCAGTTATCTTTCAATCTTCATATAGTTAATCTATGTAATGACTCCATTAAAGTGCTTGGTTTTGTTCTTAGAAATGCCAAGATCTTTTCTAACACTCAGGTTATGAGGACATTGTATAATAAATTCCTTGGTAAGAAGTCGGTTGGAGTTTAGTTCAATTATTTGGTCGCCACATGAGGCTCGATACTCTTTGATGGTAGAGAGAGTACAGAAGAAATTTCTGCACTATCTGTACCTAAAGGAATATGGATATTATTCTTGGCTCTTCCCAACCAACTTTTTACTAGGGATGCTAGGCTATCAGTCATTATGGAGGAGGAGGGATGTCCATTTGGGTGTTCACTTCTTTCAGGTGATTGGTGGTCGCACACATAACTCAGAAATTCTGATGGATGTAGGTCTGTTCGTACCTGATAACTATCTTCGACAAAGACAGCATCGATTGTTTCGATATGCAGAACCAACCTGCCAATGGTTATGCCTGTTGGTAGAGCAATCTTGTTACTTAATTGCATCACCTCGGATGTCGACTTATTTCACGACAGTGGGTCTTCCGTTAGGAAAGCACTTTCCAACTTTTAATTATTCTTTCCATACTTTTTTATATCATTGTACTAACATAACTAACTATCTATCGTCATGTATTACTTATTATTGTATTGTATTTAGAATTAATTGGATTTTTTCTGCAATGTTCTAAATAACTTAAATAAATAAATGATCAGTCTTACCCTTCAGTTCGAACCCGCGACCTCATGCATGGAAGCTCAACGTGCTAACGTCTACACAACATAACTATAATATATAATTGTTATATAAATAACTCGCCACCATAAGTTTGGTGAAATAATCTCGTGTGAAAACTTCCCTCAGGGCGACGAGCGACGTTTGAAGTGAGGACTAGAGCATTTTCCATCACCGTCGTTAAAAACCAATATAAATGGAAATCTAACCGTGATTCGGTTATGGTACTACCGTTTCCGGTTTACAGAGCTACCCTTCCGGTCGTATTTCGGCAATAATCGGGACGATAGGAAAGTGTTGCTCCTTGTGATATCGGATACCATCCTTATTAACTTTATACATATTAGTACCCGAAAACTGGTGAATCTACATCATATAAAATCTGGAGCAATAGACTCTCCGGAACTACTATCTAAACTTTCCATAAATATTCCCCGTAAAGCCCGCTTTATATGG
This sequence comes from Micrasema minimum, assembly GCA_022494985.1. Lineage (NCBI taxonomy): Eukaryota > Metazoa > Arthropoda > Insecta > Trichoptera > Brachycentridae > Micrasema > Micrasema minimum. The sequence continues at coordinate 34,004 of JAGVSP010000507.1, read as the reverse complement.
GACAGTTTCTTGTTCAGAAAACTACACAGTTTCTTGTTTAGAAAACTGTGCAGTCTGTCAAACTTCTGTCAAAAGACACGCTAAATATGTGTATTTTTGAAACGCGATTGTAAGTTATTATCGTATGTTTGCTCTCAGGAAATTGTATATTTAGCTAATAATGTTAATATGTTATTGGTTTTTTACGTATTTAAAAGCATACAATAAAGCAATGTCTACTTAAACGTTTACATAAAAAACATTGACTGTCATGTCAGCTTAAATCTGACACTAGCACACAGTTTTTCATGCAGTTTAAGCTTTATACGGGACCGTTTTCAGACTGCACAGAAAACTGTGTAGTAAACTGTCCCATATATAGCGGGCTTAAAACCCTTCGTAACAACCCTCTTCTTCATACCCCTCTAATACATACTAACTATAGAAAAATTCGTATATTTGGCGAGCCTCCAATAACTTTAATAAAATATCTAAAACATTGAATATAGATTTATTTCAGAATAATAATGGTGATGTGCGGCGTTTGCTTTCCGAGTGAAATCACACTTTGTTGATCACATTTTGTTGAGTTAGCATTTTTTTTCTTTTCTTTTCTAACTTTTAACTCACTTTTATGTACATACCTATAATTTATTTGTAGTAATCTTACGATGAGAATATTTTTCTTTCTTTTTTACCTATTTTTGTTACTACCTGTGAAAACCTCTTATTGGTCTACTCTGTTTTCTTTTGATGTTTATTATAATGAATATTTGACTGTTGGTTTTCCTGTAAATAAATAAATAAAATAAAAATATTTGGAGTCGAACGTGTAATATGATTTTATAATCAGAGATATTTTTTTTTCTTTCTTCTCTGAAAAGCTTTTATATGTATGGCAAGTTAAGTAAAATTGCACAAATTCTTATTAAAATGCCGTTTCTTATTTTGTTTCATTCATGTATTAATTTGACTAAATAACTGGGCTTATGACCTGTCATTGGCTGGGTTGAGTGGCCACTTTACGTACTACAACATTCCCCATTCCGCTTATAAGCGAATATCCACACCAGGTAACATTCTCGATTTTGTATTTATGTTACGAATCGAAAACTTTTCGCCAGCGCGTAACACTAGCCCCATCTATGCATTGATATTAAAATTAAGTGTCTATTAGCGAATTACTTCATTTTTGTAATTAAGACTCTGAACGAGTTAAATTAATTACTAGTAGTCGCCTGCAGATGACTCTGCAATTAATTTTACTTATATTTAGACCAGGAATTTTATACAACATTTTTGGGTGTGTTCAAATACTTCAAAATGAAATATATACCTACTCCCGTCTTGGGATAAATCCAGATTTGGGTACAAGTATTTAAATACACCCAAAAATGTTGGCAAAATTTTACATAGAAACAAAACTTAAGAACAAAAGTATTATCTTGGTAAAAAGTATCTTGACCGTCAACCCTCTCGAAATTCATTTGTTCCAAATGAATCTAGACACGTTTTGATTTATTCTTCAATACCTGTTTAGTTGAACAATATAACCCTTTCACTGCCGCTCGCCATTATCCTCGATATTGAGTTTTTAATAAAACAAAAAATAAAGGATTGCTGCGAAGGCTCCTCGTTCCGAAACATTGAACACTGTAAGGACGTAATTTGTGACGCGCCGTTAAACATCTCGGAACGTAAATCATTACGCACGCAAAACGTTGTAAGGAGAGTAATTCAATTACTTGCTCTGGGTGTGATATATATTATATCGACGGAGACAGAAATATAACCAGAGAGGTAGATATGTTTTTTATTAATGCCTTTGTCGCTAAAATAATGTGTTTTAATCGATAAAACGTAATTAATTACTTAAGGAAATTTTTCTCTGGAGTGTTTAACCCAGGGCCCATATTACAAGCATATTTGTCTAAATCGAAGTAGTGATGGTATATGACGATAATCGATTTAATATTTATTTTTATTTTATTTATTTTATTTATTTATTTCATATAAACGGTACTCGGTACCTTTTACAATAATAAGTAAAATAATTAACAAAGTAACACAATAATATTAAGATTACCATAAATATGTATAATAATAATAAAATAAAAAATAATATTGATAATGCAACAATTACATTAAAATTGCAATAGGTTTTTAAATATGATAAATAAAAATTACAATATATACGATAAATAACGAAAATAAAACCTGATAACTCTGATATATCATTAAAATTACAACATGCATGATAAATAAAAATACTTTAGTTATGTATGAAAAATAAAAATTACAATATGCATGATAAATAAAAATTATTTTAGTTAAGTATGAAAAATAAAGATTACAATATGCATGATAAATTTAATAATGAAAATAATAATAATACTGATACATGAACTACATGAAAATGTTAAACATGAATTATTTAATTAAATATGAATAATTTGGTATAAATATAGGTAAAAAAAAATTATTAAAAAATAAAATTAAAAAATTGTTAATAAATTAGTTAGTATGATAAAATACATTAAAGAGATTTTAGCAATTTAAGCGGGGTTGTGGTCTTGTGGTAGAGTCGAAGACTCCGGATTCGAATCTCTAGGTTCGAATCCCACTCCAGGACAACTTGAATCCTGCATTCTGGCACAGTTATTTCCGACTATTTGAAAGCGGCCACAAAACAAAGTATTCTTATATCATAAGAACTGAAATGTTTCTTTTAATTTTAAAAAAAATTCGCGTCATATACATGCGTCACAACTTCGATACATATCGATGTAGATATGTTTGTAATCTGGGCCCTGGCTCATGGCTTGGGACGATAAGCGCATAACCGGTAATTTTGATAATCGATTCATAACCAATAATCGATTATAGTAAAAGTAATCGACTAATGAGGAATAAATAATAAGAATTATTTAAACTAAATTTTAGTGACTAACTATGAATTTCAATAAATATTCAGTTGATACCAATTCAGTTGCTGCTGCGACCGTTGCCTCACCTGTGTTCATTGCAAAGTGCCGTTTGTGACGTAACGAGATCAAAATCCTAATGGAGTATCTGTGATATAAAATCCCAATAATTGGAACCTTATTAATCATGATGGTATTTTATCGTGCTTGATCACAAACGTAAAAGAGATTAGAGCCCTTGATAGAATATTGGAACCTTATTAACATGATGGGTATTTTATCGTGCTTGATCACAAAAAGTTACAGAGGGTAGAGCCGTTGATTTGAAAATTTGAAATCGTAGCTTGTGGGTGGTACGCAAGGGTAGAAAAAAATATATAATATCTCGGGGTTTAATTTAAAAGTTATCAAAGGGTTAAACGTAACAGATGAAAAAATATTTCACTCGGAATATTTTCAGTAGTATTTAGAGAGCCACAACATGTATTTTTACGGACGAATTTTTTAATTTCTCACAACTTCCACCTTTTTTTAAACTCCTTTGCGCACTTATCGTTTTTGTTACATAATTAGTTTTTAGCATTTTAATTTAAAGGGTTTAACATGAAATATTTACTTTAATGTGATTTTTCCGATAAGTAAATAAATATTATTAGAATGCATGTAATTGGATAAATAAAATTTTAAAAAATTACAAAAATTACAAAATTTAAAAAAAAAAAAAAAAAACAATACAAAAAAAAAATCTCGAAGTAATGTGAAATCCTTAAAACTCCCATATCTCCTAAGTAAAGTATTTGCAATTACTTCGGTTTTACACTCACTGTGCGACTGTTACAAAACATTTTCTATGTCAGTTTAAATTCGAACGACACAAAATAACAATAATATACAATATTTTTAAGGCCAGAGCCACTAGGATTTGCTGCTTGAAAACTCTCACCGAGGTATTTTTCTTGGTTTTCATAAAATCATAATTCGCGTAGGAGTTTTTCAATGGCTACAGATTTAAATTTAATACTAAATTTTTGGAAAGAAAGTTTAAAAAAAACATACGAAATTAAATATATACCATATGATATACTGTGCGTGCATGAGAATATGTATGAATGTGGATGAAGCAAGGGAAGACAGAGTGGTGTGGCGTTCTATCCTCTCTACCTACCCCTTCAGTGAAATGTCTAGTTAATCATATACTTAAGCTGTTATAAACTTTGTAATATAATATACTTACACGCGATGTGAAAGGTGCACCCTCCTGATTTGTTTTTAAAAGTGACGTACTCTTTATACGTGTGAATATATTTTGTACGTATGAACATGGTGGAACAGTTTGCGGTAAAACACGCGGGAAAGTGTCGGAAGTGACGCCATGACAGTCGCCGCCATCTTGTACACTTTCCACATCCGATTCGAAGCGGTGAATGCTGTACCGGAAATGAGCGCGGCGCCGGATGTGGCTCGTGTTTTCCCGCCAGAAGTTTTAAAAAAAAATTATTCGCGCCAAATGAGAGCATAATTTGAAAGGATTATGTTTGTTAAGGTTTAGGTCAAAAATAATTCTAAATTCGAATTGAGACTTGCATCCCAAACTTGTTTTAAATCCGACTAAATAACCATTTCCCGAAGGGGTGAGCAAAGAGGATAGAACGCCACACCACTCTATCGCGACACGTTTCCTTGCTTCCTTTGCATTCATACATCTTCTCACGCTCGCTGATTATTCCGATTTTCCACATAATCACTGTCAAGTACTTGTACTTGATCACGCCACGTCTTTCTCGCGCTTCCTCGACTTCTACATGCAGTCACACTCGCATCGTAAATCCTTTTAGACGATCGAAACATCTTTTAAATCTAATTTTATTAGTGAATTCTCATAGAAAATACGCATAGAAAATACCACCAGTTTCGGAACAAACATAACTTTTTGTGTATCATCTTCGATATATTTGATATAATGTAAGTACGTGAATCGAGCCATAATCGGCAGAACAGCGAAAGCAACAATTTTGGTGAAATGTGTTTCTTGATGAAAAATGTTCCTTCCTCATATTTTTTAGGTAAAAATTGTGTGAATTCAATTTTTTTACGATCAACTCACACGAATTCCTAATGAAGTCAATTAATGGGAGAAAGAATACTTTTTATTAAAAACGCTTCTCATTTTCAAGTAAATTTGCTGGAAAATCAAAATGTATTTAAAAATACCACAAGAAACGTATTTTATTATTTATTTATTTATTTTTATTTTATTTAAAAGAAACATTTGAGTTTTTATGATATACTCAAATATTACAGTTTTGGGACTGCTTTCAAATAGTCGGAAATAACTGTGTCAGAAAGCAGGAAACAAGTTGTGCTGGAGCGGGATTCGAACCTAGAGATTCTAATCCGGAGTCCTCGAATCTACCACTAGACCACAACCCGGTTCCCGGTTTCCAATATATTTTTCTTCATATTACAAGTATTTGAACCATCGAGCATGGCATCCATTGAGATGAAATAATATTATAGAGTCAACTTCAAAGTCCCCCTCAAGGGGGAAAGTCACTTCCGAAATTAGCGACACTCCGACGCACGACAAAACACCAAACTAGCGGTTACCGACCGAAAAAACAGTAACCTGCAATCTAGGCCGGTACAACACCACCTAAATGTCGGTAACAGCGAACTGTAATGTCTGCCGAGAGCCGCTAATTTTATATTTTGTAATTGCGTAAACTGTTTTACCTGCCGGTAATCGCTACTTTTATATTTTGTCGTTCGTCGGAGTTTCGCCCGCAAGGCAAAGGATTGTATTTTGTTTTCTTTAATTTTGACGTTTAATGTAGGGTTCATTATTATTATTATTAGTACCTACATGATGATTTAAAAAAATCCACACATTTTATATTATCCCAAAAGCATTTGGATTTTTTTCACCTGACTTCAAATAATTAATTTGAGAGGAATTTGTTGATAAAATCGGATTTTTTAAAGCATCGGGAGAAGTAATTTCCCTACGCCGACAGTCATACATATTCAATCGAAATAATAATGAAAATTACATTACCTGTCAATATAAAAATGTTTGTATAGAGAAGGTTGCATTAATTCCACTTGGGGGTATAATGTGCACACTCATCATCCTTCAATACTTCATCAAATCTACAAACGACCTATTTGTTTGCAACCCCACCGGACCATCTAGGTACCTTTTATTCATTTATTGTTTTTTATTTGAATGTTGTGCACACAGTGATATGTTAGGTACAATGAACTAAGATCAATTTAAGATAATATATACAAACATAACACCAATTACGTGGACAACACAATGTACAAGACAAATGAAGACATGAAGTGAGCAAACAATAGTATACAAAGTGATTATGTTATGACATGTGTATGTTGTGTTGTGTGTATGTGTGTGGAGTGTGGTGTACGTGTCGGGAAATCTGAATATTTAAGCGCAGGAGACAATAATGTAGGTTATAATAAGTTTGCGCTACTCAGCCTCCGCTTATAGCAGAGAGCCGAGTATTTAACTTTAATAACTAATAAAAGTTAAATAGAACTACTTAGTACACTTCCACTTTTATTCATTTGGCACGTTGGCACTTTCACCCTGTTACGGGTATCTTCTGACTGGTAACATGGTATACGAGACAAGTATAAATAGCTACTACTACTACTACATGAGGTACACGGGGGATACACGCAGACCGATTTTGGAAAAGTGTATGAATTATATTTAAAAAATAACGGAAGCTCTCCTTCTTGGCATTTTTTTCATTTTCTAGAATAACCAAAGGTAGCAGCTAAATAAAAACAAGTTACTTAAGTAAAGAACACATCAAATTCCAGCCAGTTTGTTATTTTTCATCTAATATTTCACTAAAATAAAACTATTTTGCGCCTGTCTGCGCCGCTAACTTGGTCCCATCTTAAATTTGTTCAAGTTACAACACGATTTTTCTAGTCCCGTAACAAAATATTTCCAAAGTGCATAAAACTGCACGTAAAATAAGCATTCAACTTTCGTTATAAGCCAAATCGTTATACACCAAACTTGGTACATAATTAAATCAACCAAGGCGTGTATTTTGGAATAATTTACTAGCAGTTAATTTAAATTCAGGGAATTGTTTATATAAGGCACCCTCGGTGGGGCAGTGGTTAGTTTGTGGACTGGCCTGGACGGATACATCACCAAGTTACCGAGTTATTTTCCATTTAGTTATTCTTATCTGTTCGGTAACAGTTCATTATTTCGGACAAGGTAAAAAAAATTACTTTAATTTGATTTGTGATAAGTATATTTCCGTTTTTGGAGGTGCGAAAATAACAAAATATTTCAATTTTAATGCTGTTTGAATGCTAGTCAGATTTAGCGTAAAGATGGAGCTGAATCCAATATCTCGAATCCGTGACTCGACCACGGAACCATGGCCAATTATTATGAAATCATTTAATTAATAAATATACTAGTATACTAGTATACTACATAATATTATTCGTCAAGCCATTTCAGCTTTCAAATTTGAGTTGAATTAAAATGCTAATAAAAACTGAACGCGCTTCAAATAATATTTTCAGGAAACCGTTTGTAAATTAATGTCTTATAACTAAAATAGGTTTCTAAAAATATGTTATTAATAGTTTCAAAAAGAAACGTACATAATAAAAACACGGAATTTATGGGTATAAAAGAAAATTATAATCATTATTATCTTTGCTTGACTCTTTTTAGCGGCATTCTTTTTTTTCACGAGTTTTTCAAATATTTAGATAGCTTTCGCATTGTTCGAAAGGTTTTCGTATTTTTTTGTACTTCTTATAAGTGATAATTCCTTTTCAAAAACAACTACAGGTAATTTTAGTAATACACCGTTTTCAAAAACATATATATATAAGTGTATAAATTCAAGTTGGAATATCCTAATGCTAAAACAGATACTAGGCCAAAAAATTATTAGAAATTAAATATTTGCTGTGTAAATAACAATAAATATGATAATAAAATAATGTAAATGGGATTTTTTAAAATACACGACACAAAAAAAAAATGAAATGATACAAAATTTTCTTAATTTCAATATTTTTTTAAGATTAATTTAAAATATTTTTTCGCATTTATTTCGTACTTTAGGAAATAACTTTGCCGAAAAAAACTGCCCGCTGTAGTTGATATGAGAATTTTCAAATAAAATGAATTAACAAACTTGAATTAAGTATAAATTTTAATTTCCGCTTCCTTCGTCCAGATTTTACCATGCGACAAATTCTTTGAAAGTTTCATAGAACTTTTTCCGCTGCGAAAAAGTTCAGTTCGTGTGAGACGCAAAGTCCCGTCGGGAGCTTTACTCTCCAACTTGTATTTTAAGAAATAACGTTCATAACCTCACTTTAATTGTTTTACTAAGCCGTGGGAAGAGGAAGAGAGTTCTTTGAAAGGAGACAAAATGGGGTGTCGTGGATCAAAAGTGATTTAAGTTTCTTTGAGCGTTAGTTTGAAAGTTATCAAACAAAAGAAAGGCTTTTTATAGTTTGTATTTTAAAAACCTCGTTCTCTTGGCCTCCTTCAACTCTCAACCTCACCACTGCCTGTCTTCGGGTGCCATGATCCTGCTCTGCTGGTCACTTTCTTTTACTTTCATCTTTCTTTATTCTCCCTTTCGCCTAATATTGATCTTTCAACTCTTCTATTACCTGGACTGAAAAAAGACTCAATAGTCTTTAAAGCAGTCTAGGGAAAGGGTAGGGCTTTCTTCTATTACCTCCCGTACGTATGTAAAATTAATATAATTGTTTCTTCTCTTAATTTTTTTCTATGGCTTCTTTCATTTCAATAGCTTCGCCTTAATACATGTTTAATCAAAGATGATTGGGTATTGAAAAAGTATTAACAAAATTATAATAACCTTACATACATTGAGATAAAAATATTTATGCATGAATTATATATATTCCACATTTATGAATAATATACAGAACACTAAAACTATTTCAAAACTGTAGTATATATTATTTTTGTAATAAAATACCGACAAACGTATATTTGGTTTTAACATGATGAATACAAGACTTTATTGATATCCCAACAGAGACAGAGAAACTCTAGAAACGAATGTGGATTATCAAGGCGTTTACAGGGCTTATGACCTATCATTGGCTGGGTCAAGTGGCCACTTGATGTATTACAACATTCCCCATTCCGCCTACCATCCGATAACCATATATGACAAATTTTGAAACTTACTAATATATTGAACTCGCGTTCGTAATATCACATTACAAGTGATTTTCTCACTGGTGACATCTGTTGAGAAGATTGTTAAGCATTTTTTGGCAATCAATCTTTATTGGTGTAGGTAAGGCTATAAAAATATGAGAAGTTCGATGTGTTTACGTACATTTCTGTATTTTTTCTAAACGGTAAAAAACGGCATATTTTTACTACCTCAGCAGACCCAATAACACGGAGATCGACATCAAAAACACCCAAGCTTGAAAAAAATCACTTTTGTTTTTTGTGATCTCACTCGGAATCGAACCCGGTTAATTTTTAGTAAGGTATTGTGGAAATTTGATAAGTATTATTACTAAATTTTAAGTCATTTTAAAAACGGGATTCAGAGCGGTAGCTTGCCTGAGGCAAAATACAAGAGAAAATTTAACAATGGAGTATCGCGGAGTAAAAAAAAGCAGTTTTATTTGACTTACAAATAATGGCTGTTGTATTATTTGTTTTGTACGATTTCCCAGGCGCTTACGTACAAATGTTGGCCCATGTTTGACCCCTGGGACCATGAACATAATGTTGATAAGTGCATGCATATGCTTAACCTGAAAACAATAACTATTACGCTGTAGGTTAATTTAGTAACACGAGTTGTTTTAATTTATTCGAGTGTTAAATTCGGCAATTAACAGCGCTTTATTATCTTGTAAAACTCTTATCGACATCAACAGGTCGATAAAGTTTCCTTTCCTCGATCACAGATCACTACCGACTCGGTAATAAGCGACGTGATAACGATTTCTTACCCATGGATGTTTAACGTTTTCGCGATCACAATGGAACACGCGTTAAAAGTTATCGATCGGGATTATTGCACGAGCGCATCAAATCGCGAGCCATTTCCCAGATATATCTTATTTGCACATATCTTCATTCAATCTTTCTCGAGTGCCGTATTGCATTTAGCCGTTTTTCGGCAAGCCAAATATTGAGAAAAGCAGTCGACATAATAAAAAATCCGACAAGCGCGATGATTTGACGTTTGACGTACGGCCGCGATATCGCGTGCATCGGCTCCGCTCGGCTCAGATCGGCAATGCTCGGCTCGGCGAACGTGATTTGAACGAATGTCATTGTGATCGGTCAAATCGTTAGCGTTAGCACGTGGTTAGCACGTTTTTAACTACGTCAATAGTTATCTGTGATTGAGCTACAGGGAACGATAAAAACATAAAAGTGAATACACCAATCATTTTGTATAGAGTAGGTTCATTATTTCCACTTCGGGGGATAACGTAAGAATATAAAATATAACTAACTTACTAACTAACCATCACGCATTTTCCCCGAAAGGGTAGGCAGAGAGGATAGAACGCCACACCACTCTGTCCTGGCACACTTCTCTTGCTTCCTCCACATTCATACATCTTTCTCGTCGTCGATTATTCCGACTTCTTACATGCCCACTTGATTTACTTGATCATGCCATGTCTTTCTCGGCCTTCGTCGACTTCTACATCCAGGCACAGTCGCATAATATATTTTTTAGCCGTTCTTTCGTCATCCATTCGCTCTACATGACCGAACCATCGTAAAAGACCTTTTTCAATTTTGTCGATAATGCTTATCTCAGCCTTGCACTCTGCTCTAATTTCGGCATTTGTACGCCTATCATACCATAGTCTTACCACACATAGATCGCATTTCAACAGCATTCAGTCTACTTTCATCTTTCTTCTTCCGACACCACGCTTCACTACCATACCTAAGGGTTGGTACCAGAACTTCATTATGAACTGCCAATTTAGCTTCTTAATATAAATACTTGGAAAACATTATTGACAGTAAAATTTTATTTAAGGATGAACGAATAATGGAAAACTGGTGATTTTGTTCATAATGGCTTCTTTTAAAACGATTTTACCATAATAATTTATGGAAATCGCCGTAAAAATTGAATATTTCCAATCTCCCAAAGTGCGATTTTTTTAATCTTGTTTTACGCACCAACCAAGGATTTTTTGTTTGCCATAATTTATTTTTAGGTGTCCTTGGATATTGATATCAATTCTCACCATAAGATAATTTTTTTGTTTTGATATGCTCTATATATGATATGATACAATCCATATGCTCCACATAGAAAGCGGATATGTAAAGCGAGCAATTGAGAGCAAGACTGGCGCCAAACTAGAGGCATGATTTTGAATTTGGAAGAAATTGCCACTAGGAAATAAACTCGCCAATGTACATGAAATTGTACAAATAGTTATAGTAAGTAGTAAATAATTATATTATAGTAAGCATAGGGCAAAACACGAATTTTCTAGTCTAAGCCTTTGGTACTCCTATACAAAATCCTTATATACAATTTGTTATTTTTTGTGCTAATATATAGACACAAACTTTTATGTACATTGTTCCTATGTAAATACAAAAATTGCTGTCTTATTGGCGTGCTTGGTGTTCTAATGCAGTGCCCTATGCACCATTTGACGAGGATAACGGCTAGGGAAAGAAGGAAAATGTTGTTTTTAGTTGTATACCTACAATATTAAAAATCTACGTTTCGTTTCTTAAATGTTTGTTTGTTTGCTTGTACATTTTTATTTAGCCATTAAAAAATTCTTACAGCTAATATACATAAATATTTATTATAACATTAGTATTTTACTAAGGTTGCTCCTGAATTCATTTAATCCGTTTATTTGTTTGACAGTCTCCGGTAGTTTATTATACCTTTTGAATCCTTTGTACATTATGTTGTTCTGAGTACATGTCTTAGATCTATTGATTGTTTTACTAGAATTTATTTGTGTTTATTACTGTGACAAGAGTTGGATAGCAACAACGGATCATTATTTATGTGGGTCTAGGTAAATGTCCTAGAATTAGAACAAGGCAATTAAACTTTACTGTAATCATTTTACTTGAATTTGCTCAATTCGTGTGCAAAAAATTACCTGTTTTCATCCATTGTTAATTATTGCAATGAAAGTACAAAGTTGTATTTTTGTAAACTTATACTTCTTCTGTCCGCATGCAAGAGGTGAAGTAGGTGAGAGGAAGTAGGTGTCAATGTGGATCTAAATGTGGATTTTACAAAAATGTGTCAGCTTAGACTGGCTCTGAAGCGTAAGACTGATCATCTTGCCTGCATGTGATAGATTATCAAGATTCATAGCACTTGGACAACCAATGCTATGCGGAGAAGGGAAAGTAGAAGTAGCCTCTTAGCTTAATAGCGAACAAGTTGTCGAGGAGCTCATGTTTGATTCGCGGTCAAATTAATTAGAAATATTACATTAATTATGAATTTTGTTTGGCCTCCTTCCACGACATCAAAAACTTGCGATTTTGATCGATATTAAAGGGCTTTCCAGCGGCACCCTATTTTTCCACTGTATTTTGTTTGCGTATAAATAATTATTGAAATAAATTAAATTAATAAAAATACGAAACAAAATGTCGGACACTCTTCTAGTTGATCGGAAGATGGCGTGATTTCTGATCACACCGATCTTGCGATCAGAATCTCCATGACGGGTTTTTCGTGGTTTTCTCGTCATCTTCTGTAGATGCGAAGCAGTTAATTATGTCCATATCAAATATATATCTCACCCTATTCTCGAAGTAATATAATGTTTTTCAAAGCAACAAGAATTCATAACACGCCTAAAAAATACTCTTAAACAGACGTTTTGGAAAATTGAAAAAGAAAAAATTTTGAGGGCTGTCCAAACAATTTGCAATATTCTGCACCATCACCATACTTCAATTTATTTTGTTTTCCATTGTTCGAACTCTTTTAAGGTCCAGATTTCTCCCAAGGAATGAGAGTAAGGGTATAATTAGGATTCGAGCCATTTTTTAGTTGTTTTAGTGACGCCTTTTGCTGCCACATTTATTTGCTTCTCCTTTGCAGAACGAACGTTGGCATTTCTTCTGCCAATTTAGTCAAATACTGATTCTAAGCTATTGGCGTTGGCTGCCAGTTTTCGTGTGTAAAGAAATGATAAATGAAGCCTTGTCTTGCCAAAACGCTCCTTTTTTCTGCGGTTTACAAACTCCTTAAATAAAATAAATGAGAACATTGAACATCCTCTAAAAGACCTTACAAATTAAATACCATGTTAAAAGTGTCTACTGTGAATATCAGTTCGAGCAAACTGCTGCTAAAAATGACTAAAACGGTCTCCTGAAAAACGACTTTAAGATTTTAAATCAAGCTTTAATAGAGCCAAAAGCCAATGTTGTCTAAAATTTAGGAGAAAAGGCTTTCCGCTCTCAGATACAGAGTGTTGTGCCTTTTTTCTATCAAGATTTCAATATTTAAGTACATTTCTTTATCCTAAACATTGTGTTTAATGTCTTGACCTTCTGACATTGCGGCACTGGTGTTCAACAACTTACAAGATTTCTTTCAGCAGAAGAGAAACAATGACCGCATTCACTCACACATTCATATATATTGTTTCGCTTTCTACATTGTGTTTTGATAAGCGACATCAATTAATCGCAAAGACATTCAATCGTTATTTATGTAATAAACCAACCGCAATAAAATCGATAAGTTCGCGGTCGAAGGGTTTCACTGAGCTCTCTTCTTTGAACCAAAGCAGTGCCTTCTAGATATCTCATTACCATAGTTTTGCATTGTGGTCTTAATGAATTCACCGCATGGGGTCGTCACCTAGCTTAGCATTTCAAATGGTATTCTTTGAATTATTGTTGTAAAAGTACGCTTATAATGGAAACCGCGATTTGCATAATAATGTCAATGGGTGGGAGTTGTAGCGGGGGTCAAAGTTTCGGATAAACATCCAAAAAACAGTACAGAACTTGTGTATCAAGCTATTGCGTACTTTGTCTAATGGAAACATTGCCATTTTTTCATTAGTAAATTCTTTACGGGTAATATTCGTAGATTCGTAGAAAATCCCACTCTATCACCTCTCATTTATACCAGTTCTTCACAAGTTGTTAACAGCAAGTAGTCCACACATCAAAATCTTTGGGTGTATTATTGAAATCCAAATGTCTATGTTTTAGTTAAAAAATAGAGAAATTCTGGAACGTGTCTAGAAACAATCATTAAATTATCCTAATACTTTATTGTTTTCCTAATTGTAGCTAAATAATAATAAATCGAATATGCCCCTAGTTTTTTTAACAGAATTTATCTGAACTTTGGTTTAGAAAGAGGTGTTTATTGAAACAATCAACTGTTGTATGGAGTGCCGCAAAGTTTTATTTCTGGGCCAAGTTTTGTTTTCAAGAAACTGACGGACCCACATAATAATATCTTCAGAGATGGTAGTTTGCATAGCTCATATGTTGTTTGTAGAGTAATTCCGTTAGATAAATCCAGTATTTAAGAATATACATTGTCGAACTAAGAGGAACAGGTCCACCATCAGAGTCCTGCAAGACTCTCTGTCAGCTACGACTAAAACATTACTTTTTTAATCGAAAGCAAACAAAGCAAAAAATCATGTTCATCAATCGTTTGATTAAAAAAATATCAATTTGATTCTACCCTACTCAACCTTAGTGTCTTACTTCAAAAAAGTATGTAAAATGAAATTCTTAAAATAATACAGGAGATCAGGTACTTTATTTTATTTTTCCTCGGTGTTATTTATTCTCAATTTGCTATCAAAAGCAACTCATTCCATCCCAACATTCGTTTATTATTAGATAGGTAACGTTTTATCTGTTGGTATTTTAATTCGGTTAAGTATGTAGGGGTTTAGTAATCAGTTGATTTAAGAAGGCAAGGTGATTAGCCCTAAGCTTCCGAGGTCTGGGGTCTGCGGGAGGCTGCCTTGCGACCCCTGAGGTCGGCTCGACCTACCCACTCAGCCATGGGCTGCCTTTGGAGTTTTGAGAGTAGGTGTCTTCGAAGAATTTCAGGTGTGCGTGGGTTCGACTTTGTAAGGAACACAGGTGTTTCGGCTGGCTAGGCCATTTACTACGTATGCCTCCCGAGAGCCTTAACCATGCTTGCCTATTTTACAAAGCATCAGGTTCTCGGCGTCCTGGTCGTCCAATGTTGACAATTCATCGGCAGTTTGCGTCAGAGCTGTGGGACGTGGACTTGACTTGGGAGGATGCACGGGAGCTGGCGGCCAATCGGTTGGCCTGGAGGCAGTTTGTGGATTCCATATGCTCCACCTATGTGGATCCGCTCCCTATGGAGCGGATATGGTGTGATGATGATGATTTGATTTTTTTTAAATGACTGAAGCGCTGCGAATTAAGTGATGTTTAGTTTAGTTTGAATAGTAGAAAATTATGTGTTTTAAGCGCACTTAATACAAAAACTGTACAGTTTCTTGTGCAGTTTGCAAACTAGAATGGTTCGCGCGACGTTTGGCAGACCTGACAATTAATGTTTTTTTATGTAAAGTAGATGTTGATTTAGTGAATGCTTTTAAAACCTAAAAAACGAATAACATAATGAGGGAATCCACTGTTTTCTAAAGTATTTTTTTTCTATAAACGTACTATTTAACTAAGCAAAAAAAAAAAATTTTTTTTTTTTTTTTAAAGTTATTGATGAACATACGATTTTTTAAAGTATCACATTTCAAATACCGCGCCAAATACTACTGTGTACCAAGTGCGTCATTTTTGCAGGAGTGACGTCATAAAACGGGCGGCTAACGGCATGGCACGGCTAATATATTTCTCCAGCCAATAACAAAACTGTCAAAAATCTACGCAAACGATTTCTCCAGCCAACTGTCACTTAAACTGTCAACAGCTGTTCTAGGGGAGAGTGAATGGCGGCCATCTTTAAAAACGGAAACGGAAAACACTACACTTAGATACAAGGAGTGACGTCATTGTTTAAGATTTTGAAACTAATGCTATTTTCAACATTTTTTATTTATTTTTGGGTAAATTATTGAGATATTTAATCCGACTTCAAAATTTTTTAAATATTCGCGTCTACACGAAAGCATTTTTAAAATTCAATTCCGGGTGGCAGTGGATTTCCTCATTACATTATTGGCTATATGAACAATTTCCTGTGTGCAAACATACGATAATAACTTATGATAGCGCTTAAAAAATACACCTATTTAGCGTGTTTTTTGACAGACTGTACAGTTTTATGAACAAGAAACTGAATAGTTTATAAAGTGCGCATTAATGAGGCTGTGACTTTTATAATATTTTTATCATATTTTAGTAAATTACTTACATATTAAAGTGTCATTGATTTGATTGAATGCCATAAAAGCTTAGCAAACAACCATCGGCTTAAGCAAACCAGCAAGTTGTTAACTGTTGTCAGGTTTGTCAACAGTTAGAGAATCCAATCAGCCATCGGATGTCGATACTATCGCGACTATTAATTAATCGCGGAAAGTTGGTTCAGAGTTGCTCGATCACAGATCACTTCCGACTCGGTAATAAGCGACGTGATAACGATTTCTTACCCATGGATGTTTAACGTTTACGCGATCACAATGGAACACGCGTTAAAAGTTATCGATCGGGATTATTAACCGAGCGCTTCTAGTCGCGAGCCATTTTCCCGAGATATATCTTATTCGCACATATATCTTCATTCAATCTTTCTCGAGTGCCGTATTGCATTTAGCCGGTTTTCGGCGAGCCAAATATTGAGAAAAGCAGTCGACATAATAAAAAATCCGACAAGCGCGATGATTTGACGTTTGATGTACGGCCGCGATATCGCGTAGATCGGCTCCGCTCGGCTCAAATCGTCAATGCTCGGCTCGGCGATCGCGGTATTGAACGGTATGTCATTGTGATCGCTCAAATCGTTAGCGTTAGCACGTGATTAGCACGTTTTTAACTACGTCGATAGTTATCTGTGATTGAGCTACAGCAAGTTGTTAACTATTGTCAGGTTTGTCAACAGTTAGAGAATCCAATCAGCCATCGGATGTCGATACTATCGCGACTATTAATTAATCGCGGAAAGTTGGTCTGGAGTATTCAGGGTGGGGGGGATGTCAGGGATAATAATATAATTAGACCCTTATAATTGGAGGCAACCAGAGAAGACGATTGTGAAAACTTGATCAAATACACAGATACTGTAAACTTCGAGACTAAGTGAAAGGAGTTAGACTGGCGTTACGACGAATTTTTGGCGTTTTAATGTAGAATTATTATTGTAGAATTGGTTGATTGGAAGTAATAATTTGGTTTATAGCATTAAACCCACAAATAATATGCTAAGTATAACATAAAAATAAATCGTGGTAGTGCATTTGGCTACCGCGCATGATGTTGGGGTTCGATTCCCGTAGGAGTCAACGTAAAATATTTATTCACATGTGTTTTGTTGATTGATTCGGCATTCACTTTGTAACACTTCATAATGAATTATGATTAAATAAAACACTGTTATGTGTTACTATTGGTTTATTCTATAAAAATAGAATTTACCTACACTACCTGGTTTCGGGAGTAACGTTCTCCCCATCGACTGGTGAAAAGACACTAAATTAGAATACAGATGTTATACAGAAAAATACAGAAAAATTAAATTGCAATACTTAAGAATCTAAACACAGGGGTAACATAAATATTGATACATAGAAGAAGTGTTAGAAAACATCGAAAAAACACATCTTGGGACAGTGGTGATGGTAGAATACTAAGAAGTTGTACAAAAAAATTGATAATTAATTGCTTGCTAAGTGGTGGCAGTTGATGTACTGGGGTCTTGAGGGGAGGTATGGGTAGGGGGGTCTTGAGAGGGGTAGGGGTCTAGGGAAGTAATTTGAGAATTGCGTTTTAAAGGGAACATAGTTAGAAGTGGAGATGATATAAGAAATGTTTGATTATTAATTAAATTATTATTTAGAATTCAGATTTTTGTGTATTTCCATGACTTCAAGGTAATTCATATTTGCTCCTTTATGGTTTACTTGGTGTAGAAGTTTAAGTTTGTGATTACTGAAAGAGCAGTTATTTTCCATAATATGATTGGCAAATTCTGAGAAATTAGAGTTAGTAAGACAGCGACGGTGTTCGTTAATAACATCTGTATAACATCTGTATTCTAATTTAGTGTCTTTTCACCAGTCGATGGGAGAACGTTACTCCCGAAACCAGGTAGTGTAGGTAAATTCTATTTTTATAGAATAAACCAATAGTAACACATAACAGTGTTTTATTTAATCATAATTTATTCACATGTGATTTAAATATTAATGTTTCATGTGTCATACCTTGGCCTGATTCTGAAGCGTAAGACCGATCATCTTACCTTCATGTAATAAAATGATCAAGATATACTGCGCTTGGAGTACCAGTGCGGTGTCTATACACCATTGGTTGCGGATAAGGAAAGGAGTAGTAGTAGTGGTAGTAATTAATTAAAATGGCGGTACTAATTAAAATGGCGGTGCTGTGTACAACTGTCATTCAGTACTACTATGACAAATACAACGCATATAATGTTCCGTGCAGTGCATAACGGAGTTCTGGTGCTAACCCTTATGTAAGGAAGCAAAATATGGAGTTGGAAAAATAAGGATGAAAGTAGATTGAACGCAGTTGAAATGCGATCTCTCAGGCGAATGTGTGGTAAAACTATGTATGATAGGTGCACTAATGTTGAAATAAGAGCAGAATGCAAGGCTGAGATAAGCATTATCGACAAAATTAAGAAAGGTCTTTTACGTCTTTGTCGTAAACGTAAACGTTAATTCGGTCATGTAGAGCGAATGGATGATGAAAGAACGGCTAAAAAAATATATGATGCGACTGTGCCAGGATGTAGAAGTCGAGGAAGGCCGTGAAAGACATGGCATGATCAAGTAAAACGTGAAAGTGCCTTGAAAGTGGGCATGGTGTTCCGTTTTCGTTGGGATTTCCGAATAATAAGTATATAAAAACAATCTTCTGATAAAATGTAGTGTTCTGTACAAATTTTGATTAAATTCATCGATGACATTTCGAGCTTTGCGGTCACAAACATGCGGAACCAAAAATTGTATAATACAAGATGAGTTAATTTTTATTGTTCGGTAGGTTAGGCAGATTTTTCCCTAAAGCGCCAGTAATGGCATTTTTGTAGAAGTAGTAAGTTGGAAGTTGGTATTGGAAGTAGGTACCATGAAGATACAGAATAGCTTTAGATTCTATCAAATCTCGCTCTAAGTTATATGGAAAAGTTTGTGAGATATTCATATTTACCAGGGGTAATAACACTGAATATAAAAATTCCGTTTGCATAAGCAAAATAATAAAGCAATAGATACTTGTATGAAATCGCCATTGGTGAAGTTACTTATGTAACAGTCAAAAAGTTTTTTTTTTGTTTATAATTTTTTTTAAATAGGCCTCCTGCTGGCTTAGTTGCTGGTTTTAAAATAAAACGCATTGAGGTTTGGGGGTAGGATTAGGATCTTAAGAGCATACTCCACAACCACGCGACTCGCAGTCGCTCCTCCATACAAAACTATTCCTCAATTTTCTCTCTTGGATTTAAACATCTAGAGCAATGATTTTTTCACCACCTTTTAGATATCGTCCAGTGGCGCGCTAGCATGGGTCTAAATTTTTAAAATATGGTATTTGTTATAAGGAGATAAATAAACCTATTAAAAAATTAAATTAAATGCAAAGCACGCATCATCGCTCGTATACAGAATCACTACCGACCTCGGTAATAAGCGAACGAGATACACGATTTCTTACCCATACGAGAAGTTTAGATTTGTTCGCGACACACAATGGAACCCTGCGTAAAAGTAATCGATCGGGAATATTAAACGAAGAGCATACAAGTCGCGATCCATTTCCCGAAATATCTTATTCTCACATCTATTCATTCAATACTTTATATAATTTAGGCCGGTTTCCGGCAAGCAAATATTGAGAAAAAGACAGTCGACATAATAAAACATACCACAAGCGCGTTGATTTAACGTTTAACATTCGGCCCGCGATATGGCGTTCAATACGGCCCCGCTCTCTCTCAGATCGGCTATTCCCTCGGCTCGGCGAAAAGTTACGGTGCCGGAACTGATACCACGGTATCGAACAGTGATCGGGTCCCAATCGTTAGGGCTAGCACGTGGAAACACGTTTTAATACGTCGATATTATCTGTGATGGAGCCTGGTCGATATCTAAAAGGTGTGAAAAAATCAAAGCTCTACTGTTACATTCCAAAAAAATCATCAGACTTTAGTTTTCAAAAACATAAGCACTTTTGTATAAGGTACAGTAAAAAAAATTAATTCACAAATGCATCCCGAATGTACCCACCAAGGTTATTCAATATTACTATACAGTTTGGCACATTAAAGATTGAACTCAGACCCAATTCAATTAACATCACATGGTGCCAATCTTCCGCGTAAATTCCGCTAAATACGGGGAACATTCGGAACTCGGGGGTTAGAGGATCAAAGGATCAATCAGAATAGAGCAAACTGCGGTTAGATCGGATAATTTTGGTACAGCATCTTGATGGGCTCTATTCTGATGTACCTACGTGTGATATATTATTAACGTTTGATGTTGCAGGAGACAAGGCTAGAACGATTGAAGGGGGGATTTCGACTATCGGTATTGATAGCGCCCAAAGGACAATTTGCACAGAGAAAAATGATTTAAAAAACTCGTGGAATATTTAGATTATCTGTTAATTTCTTTTTTTTTTTAATAAAATCTTAAGGTGTCATCATAAGCCTGTTTATACATGGAAAACTATAGGAGAAAACAGAAATCTTCAGTCGCAAATTTAAAGACTAATTAATACTTATCACGATCATCTACTTTGTAGAGATTGGCGTTGTTTTAATGAGACTATGGAATTTGTGGACAACTTTAGTTTGTTATTTTATTAAAATATAATAAGCATTTATCACCTTAAACAGGATATATGTGAATGTTATAAAGTTCGAGAGCATATTCCACCCTCGTGACTTGCGGCCGCTATTCCCATACAAACGTATTCCTTATTCCTAACGATTTTCCTCCCGGGAATTTAATCCTTAGAGCAATGATTTTTTTAACACATTTTAGATATCGACCTAGATGCGTGTTTGCTTTTTTTATTATTTATTTAAAATATTTTATTTGTTTAAAGGAGATATAAAAAGTATTTAAAACTTGTGGTTGTATCGTTAAAAGTCGGTTTACGGACGATTAATTTTTACGATGATAAACGTCATAAGAAAACATTGATGAAATAATAGTCATACTTTTATGAATTGATTTGAATCATTTTTACGGGAATATCATTATTTTGTATATTACAAAGCAGGGAGTTAATGAACTATTACAATTTTTTTACATAAATATATTATTTTATTTTGGTTTTTTCTATCTTGTGGTGTGCGGCTGCTGTCTCCCTCTTCTCTTTCTCGGACGCATCGGCCGATGGAGTGGAAGAGAGATAGATGCGTCACAAACCGAAACGCCTTAAGCCGATTGTGCTTTCTACTCGCTTGTTTCCGCGCTCTCCGCTTGCAACTCGGTCAGGCGGAAACGTGACAATGATCATATGTTTTTTCGTGTTGTGCAGCCGCCGTCGCTTCATCGATTTATTAGACGTTATACTGTCAAAAATAAGACGATACAAACACGCAATCTGGTCGATATCTACAATGTGTTGAAAAAATAAATACTCTAATGTAAAATCCAGGGAGAAAATTGAAGGACATAGACTACTTTTGTATGTGGTGGATATGCCTCTAAATAATAGTTTGTTAACTGATGTCCGGTTCTCAACCGTTAGGGCTCCAATCACGCCAGTTGCCGAATACATGTCTACATTAATAAATGATCACCCACGCACTTGAAGTCCTGAGCAGGATTCTGCCTGGTCCCCCCCCCACCCGCGTCTAATACTTGACGCCCTCACCACCTTCATCCAGGTTGATCTCATTAATCTCCGACGAACGACAGAAGATGGAGCTGGCCCACCCTGAAGATCCCCAGCGGACTGGGAAGAACGTGCACGGTCAACAGGTGTTCGACGCCTCGTTTCTTCGTAGTCCACTTCAAGCAGGCCCCACACACAGAATCCCCAATGTTCAGAAAGCTGCTGGAGAAGACCTAAACGAGGCTGTCCTGATGCTGGAGAGTGAGGAATAATTATTTAAATATATAAAAAAAAAATCTCCCGACTGGTTTCAAACAGCACGTATCAGTCTGTGTATTTATTGGTGTACTTTTTAACACAATCCATCGAGTGAGTCAAAACTATATAAAAGATACTGTTTAGTGTAACAAGGATGTGTTTGAATTTCAGTGTTGAAATCCCGAGCAGTTAAGGAAACTCCAAAATGGTGTCATTAATTGGAGCCTGATTTTTGGGAGTGGCTCAGAAGTCAGAGAAAAACTGGTTCTAATAAGAAGAAGCAGGTTTCATGGATTCGGTATACCAGGAGGTAAATAATTTAATTATTTATTAAAATCGGCGTTAACATTGTGGAATAACATAATGAATTAAATTATTTATATATTTTAATTAATTCGGATATCAACCGTTTATATACAAATAATAAATATATAACACAAAACAGCAAGAATAATAATGACCAATAATAAGATACCACAAGTATGCAGATTAAAAATAATTGTCAACAAGTTTTTAACAGTAATAGGTGGTATAAATAAAACACTTTGATTTTTTGTCAGCAGGGTTTATTTTTTAACACGACATGTATCTGACACGCAGTACTGACCATCTAAGGTGTAATTAAAACTGACGATAAATATACCAAAGAGAAAGTTATGTAACTGACAGTGGTGTGAGGAGCTAAGTGGTGGGGAGGGGTGGAATGGGGGGAAGGTGGTCTAAGCCAGTGGAATCAAACTAAGTAATGGTTGTGTATATGAAAGGTATAAGTTATCTATTAATATAATAATTGAATTTAAGTTGTTCATTTGAATTTCGATGTTCTCTAAATTGTTAAATATTTATTCCTTTAATAATATTTGAATGTAAATGTTTGAGAAATATGCGAAGAAAAGAGTGAATATCGTTTCCATGCTATGGTTGGCGAACTCTGAGAAGGAATTAGAAGTTAAGGCCCCTGCGATGTACTTTTAGTCTTATGTTAAAATTCTAGCTGTTATGGCCAAAGAATCCACATTGTATTTGTATATTCCCTTTTTATTAAGGATCTCTATATGTGCTTCCGAGTTATCTAAGTTTTTTTCCCCAAATGAATTATTGTTGGAAATATGCCGGAACGGACGTTTTGACAGTAATAATTTTAATGATTTTATATTCGTTACTGATAGCCAAAATGGTTTTTCCGGTATACACCATTACTTCTGATTATATTAGATTGGACAATTTATTTCTATTTTTATTTTTTAAACATTTTTTCCTATGACTGTTTAATTATAACCATTAAGTTGGCAATATGTATTGATGATGATCAATTCACGTATTATATTTATTTACGGTATTAAAGGGGAATTCATTAATGATACGTTTAAGTAAAGATATGGAAACTAGCCCCTAATATTTGTGCAAAAGGAAGTGAAGAAACAAATGAATTACGTGACAGTATGCTGTAGGCTTGCTGATAGATAATTGAACGGTAATTTATAATTAACTAACAAAAAAATGCAAAAATTATAGATATGGTCCAAAAAGTAAAACAGATATTATCGATTTTTTCCAAGGTGAAATTAATATTGTTTATGAATATAATTGGTATGGGTGAGGAAGGAATCTAATTGTACTAGACAGTACCCCTACAAAGAATACAAAATATATCGCTACATAACTAAATCCATTAAAAAGTAATGATTTAATGAGATGAAGATTGGAATTCAAAAGTAAACATTCTGATATTTAAAAAATATAATTGATTGAATTGCTAAGGCAATTATTTTGTATAATAAAAACAATAATTCGCAAAAATTTAAAGTGGCATGTAAGAAGTCGAAAATCGACGTGCGTGCCAGAAAGAAGATGATATGAATGTGGAGGAAGCAAGAGAAGTAGCCAGGACTGAGTGGTGTGCGTTTAATCCTCACTGCCTACCCCTTCGGGAAATGGCTTTAAGGTTATTAAGTAAGTATGTTAGTAAAAATGGTGAAAGTGGGAGCTCAAGCACCTGTAGTTAAATAGTAATAAAAAGACACCTGTAGATGGACAGTACTCTCAGCTGGTCCGAAACATGCCGTGATAAAAAAAATAAACTACAGTGACCAAATATCACAGTGTGATATATATTATAAAGTAATATTTTTTAAACAACTATCATAATATTTTTAAATTATTTTTTATAACTGGCTTTAACGAATAGCGGCCGAGACTGTCTTCAAATGTCCTCCCATCATGTTATTATTATATGCATGCATTATATTACTGTACTTCGCAAAATTAATCTTATTATGAATTAGTAAATGTTCTCAAATGGATGACAGAGCGTTCACATGTGAAGCCTCGCGCCATTTTACAGTATATTTGGCGGATATGGATATCAAATACAGGTGACATGGTGGAATGTTGAATACAACCATTGCCACATAACCCAGCCAATGACAATTCCAAAAAGCCCTGAGAACGCTAGATATCCCAATTCCCTTCCAAATTTCTCCGTCCTCTGTTTAATGTCAAATTTGTAATAATTAAGGCCCGTAATGGTGAATCAGTTTTTTATTCTACCAGTATTGGACACACACAAATGTTGTTTAATCAATTTTCTTTCATATTATTTTGAATTTTGTACACAAGTACTGCTTCCGTATCCGCCCCCAATGGTGCATAAGGGAACTGCATCAGTACACCAAAGAGCATGTGTATCTTGATCAATTTAAATAGGGAATACGTTTTGTATGTGAAAGCGGCCGCGAGTCGCGTTGAGGAAATAAGCTCTTAACATAACAAAACTTTATAATGTTCAAATGTAAAATAAAAAAACTAGAAAAAATATTTCACTCAAGTGTTTACTAAATTATAAATTTTCCTGAAGGTGTCTGAATAATAATCGTTAAAATACATTACCTGTGAACAAATGAAAGATTTGTTAAAGGTCTAGTCCTAAAATTAGAATTTATGATGAGGTTTCTGAAATTCCTACCTCCATTTTAAATATCCTCACCTATAACAATGATTGATTGCGGAGTTTATTATTTAATCGTTTGAGCCCTACGCTAGAATTTTTGGTGCTTCCAAAATGATATTACCGGACTTATTGAAAGCCATTTGGACAGAATTAATTTTCGTGATCTAATTATGACTTAATAAATAGTCGACTAGATAACAAGAACACAAGTAATTTTTCTAAATAAAAAAAGGCCTGGTAATCTGCAGATTGTAACATTATGTACTGTAAAGTTCATAACTACAATAACTAACCATTCCCCCCATTATCCTCGTAGGGGTAGGCAGAGAGGATCGAACGCCATACCACTCTGTCCTGACATACTTCCTTTGCTTCCTCTACATTCCATACATCTTTTCATGCACATACGCGCTTATTCCGACTTTTCACATGTCCACTTTCAGTAGTAACACTTGACGTACATGGGTCATGCCATGTCTTTCTCGGCCTTCCGCGGCTTCTACATCCAGGGCACACTTGCATTTTAAACTTCTTTTAGCCGTTCTTTCATCACTCATTCGCTCCACATGACCAAACCCATCGTAAAGCCCTTTCTTAATTTTGTCGATAATGCTTATCTCAGCCTTGCACTCTGCTCTAATTTCGACATTTGTACACCTAACATACATAGTCTTACCACACGCCTGAGAGATCGCATTTCAACAGCATTCAGTCTACTTTCATCCTTCTTTTTCCAACACCAACGCTTCACTACCATACATAAGGGTTTGGTACCAGAAACCAAGAACTCCGATTGTGTACTGCCAAATTTTGCTTCTTTCATAAAAAGTACTTATTTGGCCACTAGCAATTTCAAGGTAACCATAAACTCTAATTTTCCGCACTAACGTAAAGTTCAATGATTTTTAATAAATACTTTTTATGGTATTCAAAAGACTGTAGATAATGTGGGAATAAACGTTATAGTACTCATCGTGTTCACTAAATCTTTGATAACCAAGCCCTTTTACATACAAGTTCAAAAATTACGTGAACCGATAATAATCCACGTAACGCTTAAAATATTGGTGTACTACATCTACTGATAATAATTGGTCGCTTCAAAGCAATGCGCGGACTTTGCTCAAACAAACAATACAACTTCACTACAAAACCGAAAAATTAATAATTTAAATTCAAACTACATTGTCAAAGACTTATAATAAGCGTTATTTGAATAAGTCCTCATATTGTTAGATTAAAATTTATTCAGTTCATATTTACATAATCATTTCCTACTTTGCGTTTTTATACAAATGATATAAAGTTATACTGACGCTTGAATACCACACTTTAATGTTGTAAAATTTGGAGCTTCGAAAGTTTGATAAATCGAGCCGAATTCCAAAAAAATAATAATGTAATAGTATATTCATAATTATTAATTATTGAAACAATAAACGATAGACTATTTAGAATGACAATAATCTATTTACCTGAAAATACCTTTTAATTCTACAAGGGAAATAGTCAAGTAAGAAGATATCATAGCTTATCTTTAAAATTTTAAATTATTCCCGAAGTAATTCGTGAAAATATTATTCTGTTTCAATACCGCGTAAATAACTATTGTCTAGTATTGCCTATTTTCATATCTATTGAAATTTGAACCATTTGAAATCGGTGAATTATGTAAATGCGAGTATCATTTTTGACAAATACAAGTTTTAACACTACAACAGATGTCGTAACCTAGAAAAAGGCACATTGTAGATATTTTTTTATAGTCAGTTAAAGGCTAATTATAACTGGTGAAAGTTTTGTATGGTTCATATATATGTCTGAAATTTTTCTAAACAACTGACAGTTTACCAAAAAATCAATTCACTTCGTGCATTTATTTGGAGTCCAGCATGTGTAATATGCTATCTTTATATCTAAAAATTTGATAAAGGCTTTTCGTTATGTACCTACGTAGTTTTAAGGTTCCTAAATTCTAATTCTATTTTCATGTTATAAAATTATATATATGGTGGTGCACTCTATTGTATTATTTAAGATATGTATGCAGTGAGACTAAAAAATGACATGTTGAAAAGATTGGAACTTTTTTTTTTTATATGCTTACTCAATAGTCGAATAACAGTGGGTCAAATATATAATTAAAAAACAAATCCAAAAAATGTAATCAATGTATTTTCCGCTTTTTTAATGAATAACCCGGATCGTTGATTTGGATTTCGTTTTAAATCAAATTGTATTTAAGTTTTATATGAATGGAGTATTTGAGTTCCACAATATCTCTCACTTTGATGAGTGTCTCATTATATTTTGAATATCTGCTGTATTAAAATCATTAATGAACTGATTTCCGGGGAAATAGGAACACTTGGACTATAGAAAGCTGATACCATAACAAATATGAAACTATACATTTCAGTGGCATGCTACTATGTCTATCCTTTAAGCGTAAATTAATGCCACTATAAATTGGAATTAAGAAAGACTAAGTCGATTAGTAATTATATTTTGTTAATTCTCTTTAACCATTTCTTAATTAATCTGCACTGCCCAATCAAGTGAATATTTTCTTTTTAATAATATGCACTATGTTACATTTTATCCAACATTTTCAGAAAGGCAGTCGATGAACTGACATAAACTTTTTTATAACAGTGCCCTCGGAATATGTATTTACTTAGCGCAGGAGGTAAAGAAATAATGATCGCCAATAATAAAATGTTCAGGCGTTTCCTTGCTATTTAATTAATAGCAATATTCAGGGTAGAATCAGACCTTATTTAATTATGAATTTTTGCTAGGCAACAAATAGAAAACGAAGGTCTATTTCAAAAAGATGACTTTTTTCATTAACCCATATTTATCATAGCTAATTACCTTAGAGTAATGACCGCCAGGCTATTATTGAGGCCCTTTCCGACGTTTCCCATAGAGCGGAAGCGTTGCAAATTTTTTGATTAGCGACAAGCTTTCTATGATAGGCTGTGCGGTTTTTATTATATTGGTTTTACAACGACGTGTAACGGTTCACTTTCGTCGCTTTGCTAGTGAAATTATGTGGCATACGTTCCTGATTACAATATCAGGTTTAACTGCAATGGTGACTTGATAGTATGCTTTGTTGTGTAAAAAAGTTAATAAATTGCGGTTAACTAATATAGAAGGGAGTGGAATTTGGTGGGGTGTTCCATCCTAGTCTGGCAAAGTTCCAAAGTCATTATAGATTTAAGCTGACATCTCAAGCTGTATTACTACTGTTCGGGATGATAATTCTGAAAGATAATAATCAGCTGACGCTGCAATGCAAGTATCGGCAGTATGCTTTGCACACGAATGTGCGTTTATTCCGACTCGTACAAGGCATATAGAAATCAAAGGATTACTGTCCCTTTAAATACACGTACCGAAGTCAAACAGTAGTGGCAGCACATTCTTCTTATATACATCTTTACGCAGTTACTTCTTCAGTCGGAGAATCGCCTGTCTTGGTAAGCAGACAAAAAATAGGGTCTTGTTGCTGACGTAGACGTCGCCGTAACCTATGGAAGCCTCGGACCAAGTCCCGACCGCATCGTCTGCTCTCACACGTTGCTTCGCTACCAACGTTGTTCCAGCCGCCGACTTCGCTCCATCTCTACGGAACTGCCACGCACTCATCATCCGACACGCAACACTCATCCTTGTTCACTGAATAAACGATTTTGGCATATATTGTCCTAACATGGGTATCATTTGTATAAAAACTTTCCTTTTATCAACATATTTACATTATTTACCAGTTTTTCTTATTTAGGTGATCAATTTGTAAATTAAAGTATGTTTACTGTTGATAGTGACAGTTGATTACTGTCGATATGCCAAGGCCGCATTAGGCATTTGTAAAACATTGGCATTTGTTTTGCTGCAAATTATAGCCAACTTCGTGTTTGACAATCATAGAATGGTTTTTGACCGTTAGGGCCCCTCTATAGCCTGCGCGTTATTACTCTAAGATAATTACATACATGGTTTTATTGCACATCAATTACAGAATTACACAGCATTATAATACTCGTATACAATTTACAGGTTTAAAAAGCTTTAAGTACTTTGCATAAATATGTTCAATCATAAAAATATTTCAAGTTCCTTCTAATAATATTTTAATGTAATATTCTAATGTTTTTTAATTCATTTAAAACACAATTTATACACCTGAATCACAATAATTTGGTTGACACTAATCGGTAGGTACACACGTATTTATATAGACAGGTAGATACTGCACTTTGCAACGGTCTTGAAATAGCTGCCGACGGCGCTTATATAAAAAGGGAGAAATAGCTCAGAACATTCTGGATACGGCACATCGAAATTTCTAGCGCTTTCTGAATTTTCCTTTTTTACATAGTGAAAACATCTTTATATGTTTCTATTAAATCCTAAAGTTTTCTGGGTCTTATTGTAATATATATAATAGCATATTATTATATATTATTTATATATTATTATATAGATTAATACGCATGAAACATTCAACAGGTTATAATTTTTTTTAAATATAAGAAATTGATTTCTTTTGTAATT
This sequence comes from Micrasema minimum, assembly GCA_022494985.1. Classification (NCBI taxonomy): domain Eukaryota; kingdom Metazoa; phylum Arthropoda; class Insecta; order Trichoptera; family Brachycentridae; genus Micrasema; species Micrasema minimum. Next base: position 4,270 of record JAGVSP010000507.1, on the reverse strand, counting down.
ATTTTGGAACAAGTTGATGTTATCCATTTGACGAAAAAGAATGTGGATACTGTGACGTGTTTCAAAATATTTGCGAACTGTTTCCAAATTACAAATTTAAATCCACGGCGGTGTTTGCAATTTACTTTACAAAGTATTTGACGAAACAGAAATTATAACTGTTACAAAGCAACACAAAGATTAAAAAAGTGTGGGAATATATTGATAGTTGAAAGACGGTATCATTTTTCTATCCACCGTCACGTCGATATATTAAAAAATAGCAATTAATTAGGTGAAAATTTTCAGTCAGTCACTTTCCAGGTAGATAGCAATAGGGTTCTTCCAGATAACATGAATATTCTTAAAAACGTTATAAATATTTAAAGTATATTTTTACAATTCCAACGATATAAAACACAATACTCAAAAATTTAGTTTTTATTAATAAATTTATGTTTTAAAAACGTCATACCCGTCCACCGTGAAAGGCGTGAAATTCATTCCGTAGTAAGCGCCTATATTGCTGTGACGTCACACCGCATGCGCGCCAAATGGAGGATTTTGCGAGCGATTTGAAAAAGCGCTATTTCAAACCGCGCTAGAAAATTCATATGACATCGTAAAAATTAAAAAAAAATTCCCTTGATATTGTAACTTTTCAATCAATTTTTCGAAGTAAAAAATAAAAAATCGGAAAGAGCCCCATTACATACTCCAGCCCCTGCATATAAAGAGGATCGTTGAAATAGCCTAGAAAGAGATTGGTATCATTTTGGTTTGAATTGGACAAAAACCAAACTAAAAGGTAACCAACTTCCAAATATAATAAACACATACTTAAACATCATAATATCAAAAGCATAGAAAATTAGACTCTTATTGAAGGAAAATTAAGCCAATTTTGTCTGAATCTCAACTTGTTAGAGGAAACAGAATGATTAAAATGTATTAGATGGTGGAAGATAGATATAGTTGTCGTTGTTTCACTGCAAAATACAAAATGGAACATAAAATTTCGACAATTTTCTTTGAAATAGCTTGTCTAGTGTTAACTTAACATGTATCTGGTTATATTGAATGTTTTCTTTCCATTTCCAGATGTTCCCGCGCCATGTTGGCTAACCGCATATCCTACTGGCTGGGAACCACCGGCCCATCCTACACCGTGGACAGCGCCTGCTCCAGCTCCCTGTACGCCCTGGAGCACGCCTACAGATCCATCAGGGATGGCCACTGCGACTCAGCCATCGTCGGCGGATCCAATCTCTGTCTTCACCCTTACGTGTCTCTACAGTTCTCCAGGTGAATATTAGCAACATATCCTACTGGCTGGGAACCACCAGCCCATCCTACACCGTGGACAGCGCCTGCTCCAGCTCCCTGTACGCCCTGGAGCACGCCTACAGATCCATCAGGGATGGCCACTGCGACTCAGCCATCGTCGGCGGATCCAATCTCTGTCTTCACCCTTACGTGTCTCTACAGTTCTCCAGGTGAATATTAGCAACATATCCTTCTGGCTAGGAACCACCAGCCCATCCTGTACCTGTGGGGTAGAAACTAGAGTTTCCTACTACTGTTAATTTGGGACAAATCTGGCTGGTTAGGGTGATGGAAACAATGACAATTATAATAACAAACTTTTTGAACGTATACAAATACTTGTAGACAAATTACTGGATTATACCCATGCTGGGCTGATATCAGATATTATTGATATCCCAACAGAGACAGAGAAACTCTGGAAACAATTGTGTGTTACCTACGCCAATAAAGATAGATTGCCAAAAAATGCTTAACCATCTTCTCAACAGATGTCACTAGAGAGAAAAAATATTAAAAACTGTCGAAAAACCAACTCAAATGAGGATACTTCAATACAACCACACATATAAAGATGTTTAAAAAATTTGTCATATATGGTTGTCAGATGATGGGCGGAATGGGGAATGTTGTAGTACATCAAGTGGCCACTTAACCCAGCCAATGACGGGTCATAAGCCCTGTAAACGCCTAGATAACCCACATTCGTTTTCAGAGTTTCTCTGTCTCTGTTGGGATATCAATAATAACAATTATAATACATAAGCCGAGACAGTGGTAGGGAATTGTCCCGAAATTGTCTTTGATTGCAAAGCATTTGTTCGCGTACATAACATAAATTCATCCATATTTTTATCACACTAACAATCTTAAAATTGCGGTATACCTTGTTGAAAAAATTTGTAGAGTTGGCTGGACTACAAAAAGACTCAATAGTCTTTAAAACAGTCCAGAGAAAGGGTGGGGCATTCGTGAACAATGCTCAAATATTTGTACAAAATTATGTGACAACATTCTTTTTTTGCGTAGGTACCCCAAGCGGAACTGACTGACAATTTTTCATCTACTTAATTTTATTTAAGCCCAAGAGGTCTCTTTTTTCAACTTTTGGAGTCTTCCTCGCTGAACTGCCCTTCTTCCTCCTCCATTTCAACAGTAACAAGCAACTTCAACGCCTTTTTTTTTCATTTTCCAATAATCGTGTTCCAGATTAGGAGTGCTGTCTCCTGAAGGCCGGTCCCGCAGTTTCGACAAGAACGCCAACGGCTACGCCCGCGCGCGAGGCCATCGTAGTTATCTACCTGCAGAAGAAGAAAGACGCCAAGCGCGTGTACGCCCAGGTCCTCCACGCCAAGACCAACTGTGACGGGTACAAGGAGCAGGGCATCACGTACCCAGCAGGAAACGTGCAGAAAATGCTGCTCAGAGAGTTCTACAATGAATGCGGAGTTAACCCGATTGATTTGGAGTTCGTTGAAGCTCACGGAACAGGTAATGGAGAATGGCTTATGGTATGAAATATAAGCATTGTGCTCATTGATTTATTAATACACTTAGATTTGAACTGAACCCAAAAAATAAATGACACTTCAACTCCGCCAAAACCTCCAACTCCTTTATATTTGTTTACATAGCCTAAAATAATTATTATTCAAAGAAAGTTTTCTTCTTAAATAATAGCCAACAGACCGTCCACAAGAAGAAAAAAAGTCATTTTAGATGCATGGTAAAATTCATGAACGCTCCTCGTAAGGAACGGGTTAGTATTGTATACTGTTACTGTAACCTTATATATAGCCCATACCTTTTGCGGTGTGTGGGCGGACGCTTGCCGGCAGTCGAAGGGCTCTGATAAGTCGACCCGTGTAAGTGTATTGAGGTGTGGAATCTTGGTGTCATTACTTTTTCTAAATAATTTACTCTGCAAGGCAGATCTAAGTGTATTATAAATCAATGATTGTGCTTTTATTTTTATGACAAGATTCTTTTGTAAGAGTCCCTTCCTTCCGGGATTATGGCCGTCATGTCATTCATTGAGCAAAGTGGCTAGTTGATGTTTTAAAACATTCCCTATTACGTCTAGCTTATCTGATATATAAATTAGCCAATTTACGGAACTTGTACGAGTATACATACACTGACGCTACATATTTTCAGAAAAGCGCCAAGCATTTGAGTAAAAATTATTATAGGGATGTAAGTTTAACTTTATTGTCGATTTAATTTTAGGTACAAGAGTGGGAGATCCTGAGGAACTGATGGCGCTGGATGAGATCTTCTGTACTGGGAGGAAGGAACCTCTCCTCATTGGAGCTGTAAAGTCTAACTTGGGGCACAGTGAACCCGCCTCAGGATTGTGTTCCATTGCAAAGGTTAGCAGTTCTTATTTTACAACCCATTCAATTGGTTAACATTTCGCTAAATTAGTTATCTTTGTGGTGGTTTTTCTAAACAATAAACCACCTCGCAACCTATTGGACATGCTGTCTTGTTCAAGTCTACTTTAATAATGATTCAAACCAATAAAAGTTGTGTTTATGACAATTTTATAGCCGAGACAGTGATAGGGGCAATGAAAGCATTAATTTAGTGGCGTATATAACCTTCTTTTCTTCCGCCTTTTCCAGTTAAAACTGAATCTATTACATTTTGCGGATTAGTTTTAAAAAATAGGAGTTGTGCTGGACTGAAAAAAGACTCAATAGTCTGAAGCGTAAGACTGCCTTGCCTTCATGAAATAATGATCAAGATATACTGCTCATAGAATTTCAATCCAGTGCTCTATGCACGATTAGTTGCGGATATTGGAATGTTGTAGTAGTAGTTAGAAGACATATTTACATTAAGATATTTGTTGTTTTTGTTTAGATGTGCATCGCATACGACACGGGATACTTGCCGCCGAACCTGCACTACGAGAGCCCCCGCGAGGGAGTGTCCGGGCTGTCCGAGGGCCGCATGAAGG